>JAFVLL020043010.1:0-34973 GCA_021397915.2 Tor tambroides
CTGTCTCCATGCACACGGCTGCCAGAGAGATGGTTTATGTGGCTGAGCAAGGTTTATTGGCTGACAGGAACACATTGGACCCTACCTGGCAAGAGATGCTAAACCATGCCACAGCCAAGGTACAACACAGTGACTCAGCATCGCTCTTTGATAATTACGGCAATAGGCGGTGGCATAAATTTGCTCAAAAACACAAGTGCTCTTAGGTTTACAACAGGTCTTAATTGCTTAAATCAGTCCCTCATCGTCACAATTATAGGTTTTGCTTAATGTGTCTTCTTTAAATGTGCACAGCTGGTTAGTGTGGATTTAATGGCAGTGTGGCTTTGATTGTCACAGTGGGAACAATCAATAATGCTGATGAATGCACACCTACACTTAAAGATCAAGGTTACATGTCTTCATTTATATTTTATTCAAGCCCTGCCATTAAAATGAAGCAGCACTTCTTCGATGTGAAATTATCCCCCAGTTTTTGTTTCCAGTTGGGTTGTCACCAAAACTTCAGTAGTTGATACCAATGCTAGTGAAATTTCAAGATTCTTGATGCCAATTACAGTAGCAGAGAAAATACTTAAATACTGTTAAACACACTCCCTTTTACAATCATTGCCACAGGTTTTTCAATGAATCATTCAAGTGAAGGTTGCAAATTAAGCAAACACAGATTCAGGTTTATAAAGTAATCATTCAAGTGAACAGTCAGTAATAAAGTACAGAAAAAATAACAAGGAATGGAACAAAAATACAAATAACAGTGCTTGAAGTTTTCAAATTAATCATTCAAGTAAATAGTCAGTAATAATAAAAAAGAATAATGTCACAAATTGTATGCAATAGAATAGCAACAATAAAACAAAGATACAAATTAAGTAAACAATGCTTCAGGTTTTTTAATTAATCATTTCACTAAACAGTCAGTAATAAAAAAATATCAAAGAAACAAATTACAACAGAACAAAAACATTGGATGCGCCTGGTCTTATTGTGAATGATTTATTGGTACATGTTATTCCAAAGAATCAAATTGTCTTTGTTATCTTTAATCCAAATGTAATAACTTTCTCTGCAATGACTTTTCTCTTGATGTCACTTAGGCTGAATGGCTTTCTGGATAGGCAGATAGTTATTTTAGCAAACTCACATTCAGCCTGGCTCTATTCTGTTTTGTAATGGCCACTTTTAGCAATTTATTCAGTTCCCAGATAAAAAAGTTTTAACAGTGAAAGTTTCAGAAACAGCATTGTCAAGTAAACATTCAGAAACATATTGGACATTCACACTATAGACCAATTGATATAGATACCATACCTTTAACATTCCTGAATGTTATCTTCCTCTGGAGGGGGGAAAAAAAAAAAAAAAAGAGTAATCCAAGTTTCAACAAACTCTTAAGAATACCCTGTTATTGACAGGGTTGAAGTGATATTGACTTGTCAAGTCTTTGTATGAATGATACAGAGAGATAAGAGAATAAATTTGATTAAATGTCTGTTGAGAACAGAACAGGATATCACGTTTGACATGTTGCTGTTTTCAGGTGAACGAGGCAGAAGAGGAGCGTTTGAAGAGCGAGAGGGAGCACCAGCGTGTCACCCAGCTTTGTCAGGAAGCAGAAGCGCGTGTGCAGACTTTGCAGAAGGCTCTTAAGAGGGTCATTATCAAGTCCAAGCCTTATTTTGAGCTCAAGGCTCAGTTCAACCACATCTTAGAGGTATGCATCAGAGACTGGCCTCTGCTGTAAAGGTATTCAAGGTCTGCTGGCCATATTGATTTAAGTTACAAAATGAAAGCCTCTATGAAATGCAAACTAGGGGTGGGTGGAATGAATAGAAACTTGACTTGTAGCATAAAAACTATTCATTTTTTTAGTTACTCTATTACATTTTGTAGTATAAAGAATAGTGCTGTAAATTGATAAAAAAAAAAACTAATTAATAACACATTTTTTTCTGACATTAATCATGATTAATTCCACCTAACATTAATGTTTTTAATTATGCTTTTATATTTCAATAATTTCACATTCAATCTTCAAATTAATGTAGAAACAACATAAAGTATATTTTTAATATTTATTTAATGCCATCTTTTTTTGACTCTATGAATTTTTTTCCTAATATTTAACCATTGACTATAGCCATTCAACATTACAGTATAATTAAGAGCTATCAATTAAACATTTATTAGACTTTAAAAAAACAACTTTTAATTTTAAGTGAACTTAAAACAATCTTCACATAAACCCATTACAATAAATGTCATATAGCTACCTGTACCCTTCAGCAAGAAAATATAGCCTAATTTAATAAAGTTATTAAACACTAAATTCTAAATTAAATTGAGATAAAGCTTAAAACTACAGAAGTTATTGATTTTCACTTTTTTATTTTGTTCTTTGATTAACAGACATCACAGCAGCTGGTTATTAGGATATTTTGGCTGCTACTTTAAGAGCTGCCACTGCTGAACTTGACTGATACTGCACAAATCTCATACTGCTTTAAATGTGACTCAAATAATAAATACTTACATGCACAGTCTTAAGGCAGCTTTAATTGTCTTTTCTTTTGTAACTTCATGACTTAACTGACGACAAATCTATGACATTGCATACTCGTAGTTTCATTTGGGTTTGAATATGATACATAGCTTTAATATTAGCCTAATATAGCCTAATACAGTGTGCACTGGTGCATTTGTGTGTGCAATTGAAGAGCACACTCTACGAGCACAGTATAATGGCTGACAAGGCAGGAAGATTCGTTTTTACTGACATATGGCCTGACAACATCTCATCTGACCGCAGTTCACTGATGTTCTACTGAAGCTGCGTCGTTACTTGTACCGTTTCCACGCTCGCGCTGACTCGCGCCTGTCGCTGAGGTGAAATTGGAGTGCGCGTCTGAAAAGTCTCCCGTTTGTGCTCGTAAAGACGTTCCCACGTCTAAATAAACGCAATTCTTTAGCAGTTGTGAGGGGGGTGGCCAACCTAGCCCCGCCCCTGCGTTAATTGCGTTAAATAACGCGTTAAACTGAAAAAAATTTGCCTGCGTTAACGTGCTAATTTTGACACCACTAATAAAGAAGTATACATTTTCTGACATAAGATAATTAGTGGTTATTGAGTTGAATTTCAATATTTAAAAAAAGGGTTGAATTTCAATATTAGTGCATCCTTAAATATTATAAAACATTTTTCTGATTGGATTATTATGTTTATGTGGTTACCATAATGTCATTAATATATTTGGTGCATAAATATGTGCATAAACAAATTTTTGTCTTTTTTTATCCTTTGTGCTATGATTATCACCACTCATTAACAGGAGCACAAGTCCAAAGTCGTCCAGCTGGAGGAACGGGTGGCGAAAGTGAAGACCCGATATTCTGTTGCTCTCCGCAACCTTGAGCAAATCAGCGAGCAGATCCATGCGCAAAGGGGGCGCATTCGTGCCGCCAGAGAGCGCAACAGAGCCCGTGGGGGGCGGAGCTCTCCAGTGGGGGCGGAGTCTGAGGGTGTAATCCAGGCAGGGGCGTATGGAGGGGTGGTGGCCAATCCGTTAATGGATAACGACTGGGCCGATCAAGAGAAAACCAGGCAGTGGGTGGAGAAACACAGGGATGCGGGGTGGGGCCAGAGAGAGAGGGCGGAGAAGGCGGGGTCAGACTCCATGTCAGTCATCAGCCTGCAAACCATCGCCTCCGACCTGGAGAAGTTTGATTCTGTGGAGCACTTGGGTGACCTGAGTGACGTCGGAAGTATAATAGGTGAGGAGAAAGAGGCGGAGAGCGAGAGAGGATTTAGGGTCAATGATAGAATAGTAGAGAGAGAGGTGGCGAACCTCTCGAGACAGGACGCAGAGAAAGGTGCCTCAGGAACAGACAGACAGCAGAGAGATAGAGAGCGAGAGAGCTTTGTGAAGCAGCACCACAGAAGTGTTAGTTTGTGAGGAAACAGGAAATTAGAGTTGCCTGTTACTCCACCCCAGTCTTGGAAGGCTAAAGCTTGCCTGCAGGCTTCCAGGCGAGACTCTCAACTGACTACAAATGAATCAGACTGAAAACAGTCTGCATTCACTTTAAGGTGAATTGTGTAATTTCAGCGCCCCTTGTATCACCTAATGGAATTGCAAAAACAGACAGGTTTCCCGAAACACTTTCTGCCACTGGTTAAATAAACAAATGATCCCACCCCTAAACTTATGTCATTGGATGAGCCAGTGTTGCTGTATCAGGCTGGTCTGGATGCTCAGAAAGAGTTTACACCTTTCGAGGAAATCAACACACTAATGGCTTCAGTATTACACCAAAAAAAAATAAATTATATACTCCATCTTTAACGGCTCTAACTATGGAAGACTGTTTCCACCTGAGTGTAGAAAAAATAAAATTGAAAATTGTAAATCAACATAAATTTTGTCCCCGTTAAAGGATTAGTTCACTCCAGAATTAAAATTTCCTGATAATTTACTCACCTCCATGTCATCCAAGATGTTCATGACTTTTGTCTTCAGTCGAAAAGAAATTAAAACATTCCAGGATTTTTCTCTGTATAGTGGACTACAATGGTGGCCAATGGGTTGAAGGGCCAAATTGCAGTTTCAGTGCAGCTTCAAAGGGTCTTATCTAGCGAAACGATCCATCATTTTCTAAAAAAAAATAATAATAAATAACAAAATTGCTATACTTTTTAACCACAAATGCTTGTCTTGCACTAGCTCTGCGTCCACGACTTCACGCAATATGTAATCATGTTGGATAGGTCACGCGTGACGTAAGCAGATGTACTGACCCAAAAGTTGTTGTATGTTAAATGACACATATTTATATATCTTTGTATCAGTTTATTGTTTAAAATGGTCCTTTCGTGTGCGTATCCTGGATCTTTAAATCTTTTGAAACCTAGGAAAAAAACATGCCCTTTCCAACATGACCGTGAAGTCGTGGACATGCATCGCAGATCTAGTGTAAGATGAGCATTTGTGGTTGGATTGATGGATTATTTCGCTAAGTAAGACCCTTTGAAACTGCATTGAAACTACAGTTTAGACCCTCAACCCATTGGTCCCTGTTCAAGTCCACTATATGGAGAAAAGACCTGGAATGTTTTCATCAAAAACCTTAATTTCTTTTCAACTGATGAAAGAAAGACATGAACATCTTGGATGACAGGGGGTGAGTAAATTATCAGGAAATGTAAATTCTGGAGTGAACTAATCCCTTAAGAAATAAGCCTCTCTTGTTCATTTTTTAAAATTTATTGATTGTTTATTTTTATTTATTTATTTTTTTTACTGAAAATGGTGGAAACCGGCTTACATAACTAACAGTCTTACCACACGGTTCAAGTGAGCAGAAAGCTCCTCCAGGTGTGGTGACTAAGATTCAGACATTATAATGAATCCATTTTTGGGCATAAGAAATAGAATAATCGAGAGGAAGGAGAATATTAACACACCTACACTGATTGACGTGGCATTATTGTAACACTGCACTATAGCGAAGGGGGTTCAGATGTTCTCAGCAAATTAATGAATAACAATAAGGAGGATGTATTTTAGTCAGTCCGCAGGGATTTGTAGTTCTCACGCTCTGATCCTGTCTTTTCTTGGTTACTGTTTCACTGTCGGTCAGGGAACAGGGGAAAAAGACAGAAAAGACACTTCACACAATGTGAGACAAAGGGAAAACTAGTGAGAAATTGATTGAACGTTGAAGATCAAACTCACAGCTCTTTCTATTACCTCAGAAAAGGGAAATGCTCTTACAGTGGAGGTCTATGGGTACAGTTGTACACTTCCATGATAGGCTTCCATTGTTAGTGTGTAACTTTAAACACTTTTTTGTTTGTTTAGGAGGATGAAAATTCAACCTGACTCAAAGTCTTTTCTGTGGTGATGGATAATATGACACTGTTCATCTAACCTAACTTGTATGTAACCTGGGATATTTTTTAATGTCATTGCTGTATTTGGTTCCCATCTCCAGGTCTCTCTCAGCAAGTGTAGATATCTGGAATATTTTGTTTTTATTTGGCTGGCAGTTGGTATTATTTTGCGCAACATGTAACGTTAAGTTCTAGGTCATCAATTTGTGGCATTTATGATATATTTTACTGTACTGTTTTTATTGATTTTGATATATTTGAGAGATTTTAGGTCAGTCCAGGAACGTAAGAGGGTCTTGTCTTGGCAGAAAGACAAGAAACAGTACATATTTACAAGTTTACAAGTGTGTCAGTTCTGCTGGATTTTTACGAGAAAAGTTGAGTAAATAAAACAAAAGTGGAGCGACTGAATGATGTGTACTTGATGATATAACTGTGTTTTGCAGATATACACTTTGAAATCATGTAATATGCTAGCTGCTTGAACAAACCGTGCTGTGGACAGTACAGTATTGTTTGCAAGTTTACATCCTACACTCTTCTCCCAAATTTTTTGTTGCTTTTGGATTTTTTTTTAAAAAATGTAGTTGTTGTAGTTTTTGTCCACAAACCCTGTAAGTCCATCCTTCCCCCATCATAACCTATTGTGTACAGATTCCTCACCTCTCCTCATAGTAAATAGATGATGCTCTGTAGAGTTTATCCATTATGCTGCTGTCTCTCTATCCATTCATTGGGTCACATGAACTCTATGTATATACAAGCTGATGTATGATGAATACAAATAATCCTTACGTGACTGATACTGTAACTTATTCTGTAAATGTGAATTTATTGCACAGTTAGAGATATTAAAACTTGAATTTAACAACTATGCTCTTCTTTTTCTTATTTAATCTCACTTGGAGTATGGACGGTTGTTAATTGGTACTTTAACTCCCAATTGTGACTTGATAGCACATGAGATTACTTTATATCTCACAATGTAACTATATCTCAAAACTATAACTCATTTTGACTTTGTTTCTTGTAGTGCGACATTGTAAGTCACATTGTGACTCACAATTGCAGCTTTATTTCTCATAATTGTGACTTTGTCTCAGTTGTGAATATTTGTGTATATATTGCTATTCTGACAATTAACTAAAAATGTGACATTTTCTTGCAATGTGACTATATCCAGGGGCGCTGTAACGGGGGAAGGTTAGGATGATTCCAAGGGCCCTTCGAGGGAGAGGGGGCCCGGAACATGATTTTTACCGGAAACCATAGCGGCGCCCCTGACTATATCTCTAAATTTGGACTATTTTCTTGTAAGTTCCACTTTATATCTTTATTGCAACTCTTTGCAATTGTAAAATTCAGACTAAAAATCTGACTTTATATCTTATCGTGTGATTCTATATCTCTCAATCTCAACATTATTTCTTGTAATTATGACATTATTTCTTGTAATTGATCCTTCGCAGGGAGTTTGATTGGCAGGTCGATCTGACCAAGCATAACGCCAAATCTGCCATTTTGGTCGGACGAACAAATCAGACAGGAGAGTAGATTAACATCAGTGGACTTGAACTTGAAAAATGGTGTGTATTGACATCTTTCCGCAGTTGAAACAAGATACCTTCTGATGTTCATTTATGTTTATTTCATGCCATAACTAGTAAAGAGGAAGAGACGATCGGTTCACATGCTGCTTGAACTGAGACGCTATCATCTGTCACGACACATCAAAAAGCCACAAAATGTTTGAATTTCTTAAACAATGAAAAAATTTGAAAGCTGGGACCTCGTTTGGTTCATAACTCTGTCTTGTCTGTCGATGCATTGTCAGTGTCCTCTTTGCTCCGCAATGTATTTTTTACTATGTGAGAACGTATAGCGTGGGAGCAGCGTGGCTTGTCGGACGTAGCAGCAGTAACGAAGCGGGGCGGGTCTTTGCGAACAATTTGCGACAATTTGTGACATTGTCTACCAGTTGTGACTTTGCAATCGAGACTTTTTATTTAAATTAATATTGCTCTATAGCTCACATTGTAAATCTCACAGTTGCAACTTTGCAATTGCGACTTTGTCGCGCAATTAAGATTTATTTCAATTTCGACATTATAACAAAAAATGTGCCTTTATATCTTGCAATTTGACTCTATATCTCTCAATTCCAAATGTATTTCTTCTAAATATGTCTTTATTTCTTGTAATTGTGGCTGTCTCTTTCAGATGTGACTTTATATTTCACAATTGTGACTTTGTTTCTAGTAATGCAACACTATAACTCACGTTGTAAGTGCTAATTTATATCTTACAATTGCAAAGATTTTTTGAGATATGTAACTAAATCAAGTTATATCATATCCTTTAAGAGATTAAGTCGAAATGAGGAAATATAAAGTGACATAAATTATGACTGTATTTGTAGCAATTACGATATTGTCTCAGATTTTGTTTCTCATAATTGTGACTATTTCACAACTGTGAAGATTTATTGCAATTCTGATATTATAACTAAAAATGTGACTTTATCTTACAGTGTAACTATATATATTTTCATTTCAAATTTATTACTTATGGCTTTCTTTCTCATCATTTTCTCCCAGTTGTGACTTTATATCTTGCAGTTGCCTCTTTTTTTCTAGTAATGTGAGGCTCATATAGTGACTAAATTGCATTTATTTATTGAAATTACGGCATTGTAACTAATAATATAATCTTCTGCAATGTGAATAGATCTCTAAATTCTATTTTTATAGTAATTATTTCTGGTAGTTATGAATTATTACTCATTGCAACTTTAAACCACCAATGTGACTTTTTCATACTCTAAACTTTATCCCACAATGACCTTTTTAATTTTTTAGGCTTCCATATCAAAGAGATTTTATTTGATGCAGCCAGATTATGCACATAGATCTGCTAGCCTTGCATTTGAGCAATAGTACCAGTTACGCTTTGTTTAACAAACACTACTAATTACCAGTTGCACTGAAAGTGTCTCAATAGCTCGGTAATTGTAATCAAGAAGAATGGCGAGTTCCCAGGTTTTCTCAGGTATTTTAGACTGAATGTTGAGCCGAGAGCAGTGGGGCACTCCAGCTACCTGAAATCAATCGGATGTGCTGGAAACATCAGGACTTCAGTAATGAAAAGAGAAAGGGAGGAGGAGATTACCTTCTGTCTTCAGTCTTTAATTATTCAACAATGATATAAATATCGAGCAAAGAACTCATAGAAACCGGCCGCTGGGGAGAGAAAGGAGTGTGTGAGGACTAGAGCAAAGGATGAATGTGATGTAAAATGCGATAATTGTCATGTTGAAAGGGCAGTGAAAAGGAGGATGAGGGCAGTTTAAGGCGAGAGACTAATTTCTCTGTGACTGCAGAGAGTGAAGGTGACATTAGATGTGGGAGTTTGTGAAAGAGACAGCCAAGATGATGACAGCGGAGTTTGAACTGAAAGATGAGGTGTCACCAGCAGCATTTGTAACCGGAGATACTCCCGCACAGGTTTTTTTTTTTTTTTTTTTTTTTTTCTTCCTCTTCTCTCCTCTCTGGTTTTCATTACGTCAAAATTTCTCACTCAGGACTTTGTGACTCACTGATTCCACTGCTGGGATACCTGAGGGGAAACACATCAGAAAATGCATTATTTTGATTGTCAATTTGGAGAGGTACATTACAGACTAGAACGAGCCTTGTACCTTCATGAAGTTCATACATCAGAACTCATTTATAGATCATGTAGCATTTCTGTAACTGAACAACTTTTTTTGTTTGTTTTGAAAGTTTTACATGTTTTTGTATGTAAGTCATCAAGCCACATTTAATTGATAAAGTATAGGAAAAACAGCAATATTGTGATGTATTATTAAAATTTAAAATAACTGTTTTCATTTGTAATATATTTTAAAATGTAATTAATTCCTGTGATGTAAAGCTGAATTTTCAGCATCATTACTCCAGTCTTCAGTGTCACATGATCCTTCAGAAATCATTCTTCTAATATGCTAATCTGCTGCTCAAGAAACATTTATTATTATTATCAATATTATGATAATTTTATATATATATATATATATATATATATATATATATATATATATTTTTTTTTTTTTAAACTAAAATAATTATAAAACAGTTTCAGGTGAAGTATTGCATACCATGCTACAAGATGATGCATTGCGCATCACAGACCGACTGAGTTTGTCCTGGGATCAGAACTCAGGTGTCACGCCTAATGGAACAGATCCCAAGTGAGTTAATTGTGCTTTCACTGATCTTACCGGTCTGTGAACAACCTTGGAATAGACTGACCAGTGCTTTGTTCTGAGCTGAAGAAAAAGAGAGCGTGAGATCAAGACAGTTCTGATGAATAGGATGAATTGAAGGAAGAGAAATAGGAAGAGCGTAAACAGTTGGCCTTGTTAGGAAAGATTTTTCTCAAATCTGGGTTTAAAAAACTGACCCAGAAAAAATTCAGAAGTTGAAATCCTATCTATCTAGCTGTCTAGCTGTCTGTTGTTCTATTGTTCTGTCTATCGTTCTATAATTCTATCCATCTCTCTTGAATATAAGATATTAACATTAGAATATATTATGCACTAACTACATTTGTAACATTCTGAATGTTATTCTTGTCATATTCCTGTCCCCAGATATGGCTTTTTGTGTAAATCTCTATACAGTTTTTTTTTTTGGCCCATTTTATCATCCACTGGTCAAAATTGTATAAATCTAACCACTTAGAAAAGTAATAGCTCACATCAAGCCACATAGTTTGAGATAGCCTCTGATTCATATCTGTAGAGCATATGGTACAGGATACACTAATGGTACACTAATAATAATTGCTTCAAATTAATTCTTCAAATTATTCAAAGCCATGTAAACCGATACTGCACAGAGAGATACATTTTTCTCTTCCAAATGAAAGGTAATAGGCCTACAGGTGTATGGAAACAGCACCACTTGTGTGAATGCAAATCCCCTACAGTGAAACTATAGTGCTTATGGACTGATGTAAATGATTTGCCTTCGCATGCCGTTGTATATGTAAATGAGAGCTCCTTGAAAGTGGCTGCAGAAAAACATTTGCAGTGGGGAATAATGAAGTGCTCCCTATCCTACTGTACTCCTCTGTTTGCTCTCAGCAAGGACAGTCTATTGTCATGAGTATGACAGTGTCTGTATGAGTAATTACTGCAGCCCACTGCACACTGTCCAATTTCTCTTCCGTCTAATGGGAGAGCACAGAACTAATGCTCAGAAGAGTTTGAGAGCAATCCTCTGATGAAATGAGATGTGGCAGTGGTTTGGCTTTACGTATGGCCATCCATCTGATTACTCTGGTGCACCACCAGTGGTTGCGAACATCAAAATTGCGTCGCATTTCTTCCCAGCGAATCGGAAAGTTTTAAAGGTCATTATTGACTTTGTGGGAAAGAGACTGCTGAGGTGTTGACATCCTAATGGACTAAGTCTATAATTAAATGTTTGCCTGCCCTCACTCACATGATAAATGCTGCTCTCATCGAATAGTGAGATATCATTTTCAACCAGCATGACTCATCCTCTCGGCTTCCACTGCCAAGAACAGAGACACAGGATTTAGAGCAGCGCTCTCACAGAGGAACTCTTCCATTCCTAAGCTCAAAACAAGAAACTGGGAACTAACTTTATATTTTACGTCGATTTGTAGGCCGTTTCGGAAGGCTTATTCCCCAGCGTTTCCCTTGGGAATTTCTTATAGGTTTTTAAGAATAGTTTTAGGATTAGAAGTAAAATAAGGTGTGTTGAAAAGACTTTGAAAGACTTATTTTATTTTATTTTATTTTGAAGCCATTGCTTTATGCTAATATAGAATTTATGTTGTAGAACAAAACATCTCTTCAAAACTATGTAAACCACAGCCCAAATTTTATTTATAAATTGTAAATTGCCTTTCTCAAAACCCACAGACAATTCCTTAGAGAATCCATGACTCAAAAATGCTAATTTCCAACTGGGTAATAGGACAACAAACTGAACAGCTTTAGTTGTAGGTAAGCTTAGGTTTATAGGCTTTGGTTCTGATGCTTTGCTGTTTTTCATACAGAAATAATCAATTGTATAATTCATTATGCAAATACATTAATGAAAGAAGACCAGTGCAAATCTGCATGCAAATATACATACGCACACTGTAAAAAATGATGTAAATAAAACAGATTATTGAATCATATTTTACTCGTTTCAGTTTTTCTGCTTCAAAATGTAATGTTTAATTCAATGTGCCACTTCTTTCTTTGTAATATTGTTTGTGAAATATACTATAGCAATTTCTGAGTAAAAATTGTTTATACACCAACATTTTTCATTTTGTGTGTGTGTGTGTGTACACACACTGAAAGATATATATTTAATTTTAACAAATTTATTCAATACATTTACTAAAACAGCATACACACTGAAAAATATAGTAGTCAACATTTGAAGTGGATCAAAAAAGTTCATCAAAGTTGTCCTAAGACAAGAACGGGTATTGTTTTGGTTTTAGGATCCACTTCAAATGTTGACTACTGTATATATTATTTAATTTTAATAAATGTATTCAATACATTTACTGAAACAGCATATTAACTAGTTTGAGCTTTAAAATCAAGCAGCAGCAGAAGTAAAACAGTAAAACAGAATGCTTGAATAGCAGCTTCAAACCAAATACAACAGATTTCAGACAAATCTTGTAACCAGAAGTATCTGCGAAATTTAATAATAAATATACTTACCTTGTATTGGCTAATGAATCTGTGGATTTGTAGATGGTAAATTTGGAAATGTTTGTTGCCTGAGTGAATGTGATCTCTTCTATTTGTTCATAGATTTCTTCAGAAGAGGAGGCTAAATAGTTAAATAGTAAAATAGTTAAATACTAAATAGTAAATAGCCAGACAGGGAAAATGCGATGGTATATAACAAAATAAGTCAATAAATGAATTTGTAAATTATATGTTAAATAAGCTATTAAGCAGCACATTAGTTGTTATTTATTACTGCTGCCAGTTAATACCAGCTTGAGCTGGTTTTTCCAGTAGGGAATACAATACTGCCTTGAAAACACTGGAAAAATGAGTAGTCGTCCAGGAAGTGACAACTGAAACACCAACCCAGCTGAAAAAAAGATCTTAAACCATCCTAAAATGATTTGCTAGTCATAACTGATTTAAGTGGTCTCCCAACCTGGACAAGCCTTGGTGTTCAACTGGCTAAAGAGTCCCCGAAACCTGCTATAAAACCAGCCAACACACTAAGCCAGCAAATCAGCTTCGTCCCTCACAAAAGAATCAAGATGCTCCAGTCGACGAATAAATATAATACAGTGACAGAATGACTACATACATCAAAGTGACACTTCACTAGAAGAGGAGATCTGGAGACCACGGGCTTCCATTGGCTCATGCACCCTGCGCAGGGAGGAGGTCTGCACTATTTATCTGGGATATAAGCGCACCATCTGTCTTTCCTTCAGCCAATGAGCGCTTTAATTCCCACTCTATTCAGCGGCGGTGTCTTCATGTAGTGTGCAGACTGCAGATGAGAGAGAGGAGCACTGCCCTGTGACGTCGTGCGCGAGCGAGGGACAGTACAGAGAGCGCGAGGAAGGAGAGGGAGGCTCCGCGAGCCGTTGTCGTCCGTCGTCCGTGTGTAGCTACCGTGTTTCTTTTTTGCCGATATTACATCATATATATATTCAGTCCTGACTGGCTTCCACAGAGGACACTCTCATGAGCCGTTTAATTCCCATAGATATTTGGTATTTATTTTTTACCTGCAAGTCTTTCAGGCGACGGAATCATGGCAAGTGCTAGCATCTGATGTTCGTACGATTTGCGAAAAACGACAGTCCCACGGACGTTTGTAAACAATAGTGTGTGAACGTTTACGTCTAATACAACTCGCATTCGCTTCTTTTTTGCGTGTGCGCTTTATTATATTTGTTGTCAGCCGTTGTAATCGAGCAATACATTTACGCGAAGCACAACTGTACATCTTGTTTTCTAATTACTATTGTTTTTTCATTTTAAAACATTCGACTGTTATTTAATTACCCGAATATTTTTATAAGCAATTGTGCAAGGTTAATCTCGCACACAAGCGACGCACGCAATATTAATCGTACAAGAGCAATTTCACGCGTACGGTGACAGTTGGCGGTTGAAGTTTAATACGAAGCTGTGTGTAGTGAACGCCTGGCTGCGAGCAATTAAAAGAGCATATTTATTTACCTGTCGTCTTACTAGTACATACACGCGCGCACACACACGTTGGCTATATCAAGCACCCCTCAAGGACCATCTCCACAGAGCGTTCCCTAAAGAGCCTGCACGACGCAGTAAGTAATATATTGTGTGCAGTAATTGTTCTCGTCAGGGGTCTCATCTACCTTACAGTGAAGTAATTTAATTGAATGTGTCATTATGAGGTTTTTTTGCAGTTTTGTGCTCAGAAACACCAGCTCAGCGGCTGTAGTGTAGAAAACCCACTAAAACATCGTTTCAGTGGGCCCTGCAGCGTAGTAGAGGGGCAAGTTGACCTGAAGTGATTTTGAGTGCTTGTGTTCTCGAGTCTTATGTTTGAATGGTCGCTGTCCGCGGTGCTGAAACAGATGACGGCTTATGTTGAGCAGTGTTTCTCGATCCGGGTCCTGGAGAAGCCCCAGTACTGCACATTTTGGATGAATGCTTCAAGACCTAAAATGAGTGCAATATTTAAAAATGTTACATTTTCATATTCTGCAAATAAATGGCATATTTGCAAGACAATACATATAATTTTACTATTAGAAAAAAGAAAAAAGTCATTTTTATGCACTAACTGCATTAAGTATTTTGCGTGGACATTGTTTTTTTTTCATTGTAAAATATTTTAAAAGTTTATTAATGAGTCTTAAGCCTTATGATTTAATAAGATTTTTTATTTAAGACATCATATAGGCTATTTTGCAGTGAAATATTTTAAAAAAACAATTCACTGTGTGATCCATCAAAGATATATTTTTATTATTTTTGTTTTAATTATTATTATTATTTAAATATTTATGGTGTTTAGTTAATAGTAATTAATAGTAAATATCACAAATAATTACAAAGTATCAGGAAAAGTAACAACTAAATGTGAAATTAGTGAAGACTGAAATACTATAGTGTTTTCTTGTAAAACTCCAATGAATATTTACAATTTCAAAAAAAAAAAAACATTTTTAAAGTGTGGGTGATCATGTGGGGTTCCATTTTATCAGCTGTGTGTTCTTATCATTACATTTTGCAGTAATTTTTCTGTTTAAATATGTTGGTGTATTAACATTATATAATATATCAATATAAAATTAGGAGATGTAAATTGTGTAGTCCCTAAAATGACTATATATTTTTATGTTGTGATTAGGATAAGGGAGACATGAAAGCCATCCAAAATGTGTATTTTTCAGGAACAGAGTTGAGACGCACTTACATAGTTCAATATTTCTTGATTCAGGTCTTGGAGGGCCTCAACACTACACAGTTTGGATAAAATGCCTGTTTTCATTGATCAGTTCATCTGTAAAATGCTCTATGAAGTGAAATGAGCGTGTCAAATAAAGGAGACATCCAAACTGTGCAGTGTTGAGGGTCGTGCAACAAGAAACCTGGAAAAAAAATGGTTGAGGAACACTGGAAAAAAAAGAGAGGCAGATGAAGAGGAAAGGGTGGTGGTTGAGTGGTTTTGACTGTTGTTTTTGTTGTGAATATTGATGTGAAACGGAATCTGGGGTAATATTCTACAGTTGTTGTGTATGTGATTGAAACGTATGTTATGCATCAGTGTCAGTCTGTGTTTCATGCATTGTAAAGAGTGACAATGTGCAGTTGTTACCTTAAGAAACATTTTTTACCCGATCTGGCCTTTAAAATGTATTTTTGCAACTGAATATTTAGTCTTAATAAATAATATTTTTGATTTGAATTAGTCCAATTGATTTAGATATTACAAAAGAAGGCACAATTTCAGGATTTTTAAGAATGTTCATTGAAAGGTTTTTTTGAAGAAAAAAGGCATCACTGCGGGAAAAAAAAACCTTTTGGAACCTTTGTTTTTAAGGATAGAGTTCTGTTGAATTTTTGAATGTATTCTTGCAAGTAGTAGGAAGCTCTTACATTTAATGAATCATTCATTTATTGTGAAGTAATTTGTTTATTATAGGGCTACGTAACAGAAACATCAAGGTCCTCATAAAGGGCAGGACCATTCTTTGGCTTGGCAACAGCTTCATTTCTTCTTGGAAGGCTGTTGTACACATCCTGAACTGTGTGCAGTGTGAAATTGCACTATTGAAGAGGGTAATTCTTTGAGTAATGAAGGTGGAAACGATGTGTCAACTTCAAGACCAGTGGGAAAATAAAGAGGGAAAGATGTCTGCAACACTGAGGGTATATGGTCCAGTAAGATCTAACATTCCTGGCATGTTATACAACAATCCTGTTGAATCATGAGACCTAATGACCTTCATAAGATCTAGTATTCCATACAATTAGAGATCCACAACCAAGTGGGTTTGGTTTTCTCCAACATAAGCCTGTCTGGATGTAGGTAATAGGGTGAAAGGTCACTCATCAAGCCACATTACTTTTGTAGGTTTATGCTCCTCATATACTGGCTTTACAGGCATTTTTTGAGTTGCAGCTTTGTAAAATCCTCCTTTGTGAAGCGTAGCTTTGTATATTCCTTTTGGTCACAGAGGTTGCCGATTCAATTCTGTGAGTTTTATTTAACCCATACTTTTGTGGCATTTAGCAGTTATGCTGTGACGGCTGTCTCTGTCAGTAAGTGGCAACTTTTAGCCGCTATTCCATTTCACTGATGCCGTCGGTGCATGTCTGGCATATTGTTGTTATTTCTGAGATGTTCTCCTTGACGTTTTATATCATTTGATAGGTTTGTGACTGATGCAGCTGTAATTTAAGCTTAGGTTATTCAGCCTCGCTGGCACTATGTTATGTGCCTTGCTTTGAAGGCTCGCATATCAAAATGCTAACAGTCAGATCTCCTTTATAGCTGACACATACTGCAAAGTAACAATCAACCTAGTGTGTGACTCACCTTTGCAGCTGCATTTAGCTTTTCAGTGTTAAATGACCATGTTTGTATCCATTTCGCCCATTACATGTGGGCCTCTGCACATTTAATGCATATATGTGCGTATGAGTGTGATTTCTTTTCTCACATTTGTGTTTGGATGGTATATCTTTCTGGTAAGATGAGGAATTTATCTCTCAGTCTAAGTATGTTTATTGCAGTCTGTCTTTATGCAGGTGTAGAGCGTCTAGAAGCGTAAATGGGGTTAATTGGCATTTCCATTGCGTACTACTTATGTGTTCATCAGCAAAATAAACCCCCCTGGGGCCAGAGAGTGAGTTAACGAACTCTCTTAATTAGAGGAATGATGAATAATAAAGTTTTTTATCATGTCCATGTGGATCTGCTGATGGAATGCTATATTTATGCATCTAGATCAAGAGACTCGCCGCAATAAATATACAGTTAGAGTAGAATAGATACAGATATTAAACTTGCATTAGATAGATAGATAGATAGATAGATGGAAACAGACATTGATTGAGACACACACCGAATGCTTATGTGGTTCATTGTACAATCAGTTTAAACAAGAAGATGCAGCCCCGCATGTTAATTACTGTAATTGTTTGAAGTGTAAACAATGTATTTGCCCAGTGGTCAAACATTTTGTTTGGATTCACGGATAGTTTGTGGAAAAGATCATGGCCTGTTGAAGCATGTACACAGTGTCTGCTATTAATGTTAACGTGAAACAGTGTTCGCAAACCGCATCGTTTTCAGAAGGGAATTGATTTTATTCATTGGCTGGATCATTAAATGTGTGCATATGGAGCCTGGCAGTTGGAGGCGAAGGGTTGAAAGTAAAAGGGATTCATAGTATCATCTGAAAGGAAAGTCGTTTTGGATTCAGAGGCAGATGAGCAAGTTATTACATTTTGATGGAAGTTTACGAAGGCAAACATTTTTTTATTATGAACAATGTGCACCAGTGAATCATGCACAATATGACCAAGAATGTGCATTAAAAAGTAAATAGCATCCATTTCAATTCCATGTTGACTTATAGGACATCGCTTCAGCAAACCCCGTTTTGTGTTGCCTCAAATTTTGGAAACATTCGCGAGTGAAATGCCACCAACACAACCATGACCTCTTAAATATTCACCATTATTCAAAGTGCAAACATTGAAGCCAGTGGGGCAGTAGCTAGGTTAATTTGAGGTTAAGCAATTGGTTTCAGGTGGAAAACATCTGAATTCGCACCCACTCACCTTCTCAGTTTGCTACCCTAGTTTGCTCCACTAGTTTCGCTCGGTTCAATTGCTATCATTTTCCGTGCCTCTACGATCCAATACAGGCCCTCTCTCAAGCCCAGTGCCCAGGACATAAGGTCCACCTGCCCTCTCTTAAGGCCCATTCACACCAAGAACGATATCTATAACTGTAAAGATAAAGTTCTAAAAATTGTTCTGAATTTAAGAGAATAGTAGAGTTCGCACCACAACTACTGTATAACAACAACGATATATGTGACCCCGGACCACAAAACCAGTCTTATGTCGCTGGGGTATATTTGTAGCAATAGCCAAAAATACATTGTATGGGTCAAAATTATCGATTCTTCTTTTATGCCAAAAATCATTAGGATATTAAGTAAAGATCATGTTCCATGAAGATATTTTGTAAATTTCTTACCGTAAATATATCAAAAATTCATTTTTGATTAGTAATATGCATTGCTAAGAACTTCATTTGGACAACTTTAAAGGTGATTTTCTCAATATTTAGATTTTTTTGCACCCTCAGATTCCAGATTTTCAAATAGTTGTATCTCGGCCAAATATTGTCCCATCCTAACAAACCATACATCAAAGGAAAGCTTATTTATTCAGCTTTCAGATGATGTATAAATCTCAATTTCAAAAAACTGACACTTAAGACTGGTTTTGTGGTCCATGGTTACATATAGGAACGATATCATTGGGATCACTTTTCCAGCTGATGAATGATAAAACACTGAAAGCTAATCAGAATCAATTGAAACTTAAAGGGCTTGTGCCTTTAAAATGGCAGACGAAATTGCGGATAATCTCTATCCAGCAAACAGTGTAACATAAAACATAAAATTACCAACAAATTTGTCTTGCCTCTAGAAGTTGCAGTGAAAAAGTTGTTTTTATTCTACTACATTGACTACCTTAGCTAAATTCACTGTTAGATTTGATAGATAACGCTAGCTAAATTCAATGTTTAGATGCGTTCGAAACAAAGCATGCTGAGGACATCTGCTGTTTAAAGCTATGTAAATACAAGAAGAACAGCGAAAACCAAAACTGATTCTGACTCATACAGAAGTATGAATAAAATTTGTCTTCAAAAGCAAAACTCTCTAAGCTGAGTGACAGATTCTTCCAACTCCTCTCGTCTTTGAAGGATCTTATGTATCCAAAAGCATCTGTTTTTCCTTTGGTGTCTTTGCAAAACATAAAGCAGCAGCAGGTTAAGGTACATCCATTTTAAAACTGCAGCAAGTGAGCTCAGAATAAACAGACAGTTATCATTGGCTGGTGTGGATGCAGATATAAATATTATTATAGTTATTGTTGTCATTATCATTCTTGGTTTGAAAGGGCCTTTAAGGGCGGCCCTATTTTTAATATTGTGTTGTAGAACAGTTCCATGCATGTTTTCCCTACCCACACTGCCTTGAAGATATCAGCTGAAATGGAAAGTCATTTCAAAGGTGGAGCAAGACATTACATTTTGAATAAACATTACAAAGACAAACAGTCTTTCACAATAAGTCCAGGAGTGTCCATTAAATTTGGTGTTATTGCTGCTTGCCATTCAAAAAACTTCCACCACACTGAAGTCAATTCTAATTGGCTGTCAAGTTCTAAAAAAATAGTTCTAAAAATGATTCCAATGATATTATCAGTGTTGAGGAGTAACTAGTTACTTGTAACGGAATTATGTAATGTAATTACAACATAAATGTAACTGTAATCTGTTAATTGAATTACAGTTACTTATGAAAATGTTAACGATTACAAAGGTTACATCAGAATTGATTTCTTTCCCAAATTGCATTGACTGCTCTAAAATATGAGACACATGATAAATCTTTATAGTTACCGTTATCCTCCTGGTTATGAACAAACCTTTAGCCACTGAATTAGACATGCTTCCTCTTTCCCAAACCTCACCCTGAACCGTCGAGACCTTTAAAGTCAGAGAGCAGTAGCACATCTTCTCATTTTTGCAGAAGTTGTCAAAAGCTATATCATGAATGACTGACAGACAGAAAGCACCTCAAATTCTTCTGACTGGCTAAACAAAGAATCCGTCTACACATTTTTGTAGAGACTAGGGCTGTCTGAGTGATATTTCCAGACACCTAATTCACTGAGATCAGTCAAACAATGACATTTCCTTCTTGATATTTCAAATAAATCACTTAGAACTGCTTCAAGAAAGTAGTATTCCTAGCATAGACTTCAACGTAGGTATTACTTAAAGTGACGCTGCGCTCTTGACTTATATGCAGATTTACACTCTGAGTGATTGGCCAACTCCTTCGGGAGACACATGCTGTGCTGACTGACAAGACGGATCACTGGAAGAGGACACTTCGCCAGGCCATCCACCCTGCGTGATTGCTGACTAAAGCCAGGTGAAGAAAGGCTGAAATAACTCCCTGGATCACGAGCCGCTTCGGCTAACATGGCCATTACAGCGGTGCTTTAACGGCAAAGAAAGCCTCACTGATGGACAGGCTAATTAACTTGTTCCTCACCTATTTGGTTTGAGGTTTGTAACCGTTGCAGGGAGGTGCGGCGAGCGTTCAGATTGCTGGAGTCTTGACAGATTGAACCGCGTTATGGGTTGCCGTGTGCAGCCGGCAGGTAAATGCACTTCCTTGAGTGACACGCGAGGTCAGGACAATAAGCCCTGAGAGGATGAGGAACAGACAGTGCTGCGATGAGTCCTACACCTTTGTACCTTCTCGCCCGCCCACTCTGATTTCGCTGACATAGCTGTAATGCCTCATCCTGATGTGCTTTCTTGTTTTCGATTTCTTGCTATCACATTCAGATTGATTGATACCTCCAGGGTTGCGTCTGTTCAGACAGATGTCCAACAGGCCTCATCAATGCTCCTTATATCACTAGACGTGCTTTGAGGAAGCCCTACAGGAAAATGCAGTTGATGCAACCCATGCTGCTTTTGTTTTCCTGTTGTTCTGTGTGAGCTCTCACCCTCAGTGTGATGTTTGGAGGCTTGACACTGGCGATAAACCGCTCTCACTATCGCTCCAGCGCTGAACCTGCCTGCCGCAGGGAGGAGGAGCAACTTAATGCATCAATGGTGCTTTGAAATCCGGAGGGTCAACTACCGAAGCCCATTCTTAGCCTTTCCCAGCTGTAATTTGTATTGCGAGTTCAGCTCGAATGCTCTGAGATGCTAATATGATTCATATCAATGCTCTAATCCTATCTCTCATTGCCTTCCGTCTCTATTTCCTCTTCTACTATCTCTCGTTTCCCAATTCCATTCGCCGTTTCCTTCCCCTCCACGTCTTTCTCCAGACCTAATGTCTGGGATGTGTAGATAGTGACTGCAAAAATAGTCTATTTCAATGTGGCATATTGATTTTTTTTTAAGATGGACAGTGTAAGCACATGAAAGCAGTGCTCTGTCTGGATATTTGATCAAGCTTTTCTGTCAAAGACAAGCAGAGTCTTTACTCAAGCCTGTGGATTTTTGCTTCAGTATACGGGGGAAGAATTATTTTCTGGTTTTGGACTTGGTTTTGGACTAGAAAAGCATCCAAATATGTTATAAATAGGAGGAAAGTAAGCACTCTATAATATTAAATTCAAAAATCAATGGCAAGGAACAGCTTTAGTGGCAGAATTGATTGGAGTCTATCAACTATATTCAGTGCTTGGACGCAGTTAAAGCGATGGAGCCGTTTCTGGTGCACAGGTCAGAGAAAGCCATTTCAGCTCAATTTTGGCCGTCCTCTGAGAGTGGAGAAGAGGATGTTGTTAGGAAACCGTCCATCAGAGCTGAACCTTTACTCTAGCAGCTCTCTAGTAACTGCCAGAGTGAGAGCACTTCGTCACATCAGCAGTTGATCAAACACAAAGTTCCGCTCTAGTCTACAACAACACATTTCAGATTCACACTTTCAGTGCAATCACAACAGTAAAACTACATCTTTTTATATATTCTGAGGAAGTTTTGAGTTGTTCTTGCCCATACAAAATTCACTGCCACAGTGCTGTTTTGAGTGCTTGCCAGGGCATTGCTAAGTGGTTGCTAAGGTGTTTCTTTTGTGTTCTAGGACATTTGTGTTCTGACATTACTGTGTAGCTAAGCAGTTGTTACAGTGTTCTGTGTTGTTGTTAGGGTGTTGCTAGTTGTTCTGGGTTCTGTCAAGACATTATTATCTTACTATGCAGTTGCTAAATGTGTTATGCATGTTTTTGTGGTTGCTAGGGTGTTATTAGTGTTTTCTGGTTGTTAAGGTGTTCTGGGTGTTTTAGGAAGTTGTCAAGACGTTGTGCATTGCTATGTGGTTACTATAGCGTTCTGAGTGGTTGCTAGGGTGTTCTGGTTGGTTGTGCAGTTGTTAAGGTGTTCTCCGTGGTTGTTAGGGTGTTGCTAGTGTGTTCTGGGATTTGTCAAGACGTAAGTATGTTGCTATGTAGTTGCTGTGGTTGCTAGTGTGTTGCTAGTGTTTTGGGAGGTTGTCAAGACATTATTATGTTGTGTGCATTGCTACAATACAATGTTGTGTGCATTGCTATGCAATTGCTAGGGTGTTCTGAGTGGTTGCTCTGGTGTTTTGGTTGATTGGCAAAGCATTGCCCTGTTGCTGTGCAGTGTTCTGGGTGGTTGCTAGGGTGTTCTGGGTTTTGTCATGACATTATTAGGCTGCTATGCAGTTGCTGGGACATTTTATGTTGCTATGCAGTTGCAAACTGTATGTTATCAGTGTTTTCTGGTTGTTAAGGTGTTCTGGGTGTTGCTAGTGTGTTTTGGGAAGTTGTCAAGACATTGTGCATTGCTTTCTGGTCACTATGGCGTTCTGAGTGGTTGCTAGGTGTGTTCTGGTTGGTTTCTAATACATTGCCCTGTTGCTGTGCAGTTGTTAAAGTGTTCTGCATGGTTGTTAGGGTGTTGCTAGTGTGTTCTGGGTTTTGTCAAGACATCACAATGTTGCTATGTAGTTGTTAACGTATTATGATTTTTTTGTGCATAGGTGGTTGTTAGGGTATTGGTAGTGTGTTTTAGGGGGCTGTCAAGACATGCAGTTGCTAACTGTATTGTGAATGTTTTTGAGGTTGCTAGGGTGTCATCAGTGTGTTCTGTTTGGTTGTCAAGGCATTGCCATGTTTCTATGTAGTTGCTATGGTGTTTTGGGTGGTTGCTAGTGTGTTGCTAGTGTTTTGGGAGGTTGTCAAGACATTATTATTTTGTGTGCATTGCTACAATACAGTGTTGTGTGCATTGCTATGCAATTTCTAGGGTATTCTGAGTGGTTGCTAGGGTGTTCTGGTTGGCTGCCAAAGTATTGCCCTATTGCTGTGCAGCTGTTAATATGTTCTGGGTGGTTGCTAGGGTGTTCTGGGTTTTGTCAAGATATTATTATGTTGCTATGCAGTTGCTAACTGTATTATGCATGTTTTTGTGGTTGCTATGGTATTATTAGTTTGTTCTGGTTCTTAAGGTGTTCTGGGTGTTGCTAATGTGTTTTTGGAAATTGTCAAGACATTGTGATTGCTAATGTGTTCTGGTTAGTTGCCAAGGGATTAGGCTGTTACTGTGCAGTTGTTAAGGTGTTCTGCATGGTTGCTAGGGTGTTGCTATTGTGTTATGGGTTTTGTTAAGAATTTATGTTGCTATGCAGTTTCTACAGTATGCAGTTACTAGGGTGTTGTAGGTGATTATAAGGGTGTTGTTAGTGTGTTGTGGGGTGTTGTCAAGACATTACTTTGTTATGTGCATTGCTGTAATAAAATTTCTATGCGGTTTCTAGGGTGTTCTGGTTGGGTACCAAGGTATTGCGATGTTGCTATGCAATTGCCGTGGTGTTTTGGTGCATTGCCCTGTTGCTATGCAGTTGTTAAGATGTTCTTTGTGGTTGTTAGGGTGTTGCTAGTGTTCTTTGGCAGGTTGTCAAGATATTACTATATTACTATGCAGTTGCTAATGTATAATAAATGTTTTTGTGCATTGCTGTGCAGTTGCTAGGGTGTTCTGATTGGTTGCCAAGGCATTGCCATGTTGCTATGCAGGTGAAGTGGTGTTTTGGGTGTTGCTATTGTGTTCTGTGGGTTGTCAAGACATTACCATGTTTTGTGTATTGCTATGTGGTTGCTATGGTGTTCTGAGTGGTTGCTAAGGCATTGTCCTAGTGCTTTGCTTTGTTAAGGTGTTCTAGGTGGTTGTTAGGGTGTTGCTAGTGTGTTCTAGGTTTGTCAAGACATTAGTATGTTACTATGCAGTTGCTAACTGTATTATGAATGTTTTTGTGGTTGCTAGGGTGTTATTAGTATGTACTGGTTGGTTGCCAAGGCACTGCCATGTTGCTATGATGTTGCTAGGTGTTTTGGGTGGTACCTAGGGTGTTTATAGTGTATTCTAGGTTTTGTCAAGATATTATGATGTTCTATGCAGGTGCTAACATATGAATATATGGTTACTAAGACATTATTATGCTGTTATGCAGTTGCTATGTGTATTATACATGTTTTTGTGGCTGCTATGGTGTTTCTGTGTTCTGGGAGGTTGTTGAGGTATTGCTATGTTGCTATGCAGTGTTCTCTCATGTTATTTTTTTTTAACATAATCTGCAAATGCATTTAATCATAGACTTGACTAAATTTAGTTTATGCTTAAATTAATGAAAAGAATTCCAATGGGGTAAGAAAAAAAACTTGTGTAAACAAGTATTTTTTTTTATTTTTATTTTTTACCTTTTTTAAAATATTTATATATATATATATATATATATATATATATATATATATATATATATATATATATATAATTTATATTTTATTTTTATTAATATCAATGATTGATCATTTTCAGCACCTCAGGCTAACCCATCTTACTAAAAGAATGTTTTTACTAGAGAACAAGACAAAAATACTAATTAAGAAAATTGTTTTGTGGCGTAGGGGTTTGTTTAAATCCCTAACACTATGTATTAACCATAGTAATAGTGATGCTTTCCTTAGCAGACACGGCTAATGACATATTACCAGGGTTTTGCCGCCTGTTTAGTGTCTTTCATTAGTATGCCTAGCCCGTGAGACACGTAGTGTGGTGATGTGCTCTCTTATCAGACCCTTACACAGGAACTCTAACGTTTGTTCAGCATTATTCCTTTAAAATGGCTGATAATAGGCTTCGCTGTGTGTTTTGTAAAACTACAGTATGATTAATGGCCAGCTGTTGCATTGGACGTTGACTCTGTGGCCAGGTTTTCTCTAACATTATGCTAACATTATGGTTTTGAAGCTTTAGATGTGGGCGCGTTTTGCAAAGATAATGGTGTTTGTGTCCTAAGCCAGATTTGCACAAGAGGGAAGGAGAGAGAGAGTGAGAGAGAGAGAGCTGGCAATCGACGGTAAACCCAAGACCAGATGGAGATAAGAAGCAGCAGGAGATAAAGAGAGAGAAAGAGAAACTCAGGAATCACAAGGCTCAGATTTAGCCTACATTCAGTAGTAAAGGATAGTATAACCTGAAATCACCTGTGGTGACCAGACAATTGTGTAGTACCAGCTAACGGCTTATAAAAATAAAAAATATTGTCTTAATAAAGATGTAAAAATGTGGAAAGTTTGTGTGAGAGTTGGGCTTAGTGTAAAAAATATCTTTACACTCTACCATTCAGCAGTGGGTTTTTTTTTTCATGTTTTTGAAAGAAGTTTCTTATGCTCACCAATGCATTTATTTGATTAAAAATACAAATACAGTAAAACAGTAATATTGTGAAATATTATTACTGTTTTATATTTTAATTTAAAAACTTTTTTTTAATGTGATTTATTTCTGTGATGCAAAGCTTGAATTTTCAGCATCATTACTAAAGTCTTTTCTTTTTTAGAATTCTTCAAAGAATAGAAAGTTCAAAAGAGCATAATTTATTAGGAATAGAAATCTTTTTAACATTATAAATGTCTTTACTGTTATTTCTGACCAGTTTAATCTATCCTTGCTGAATAAAATTAGTAATTTCTTTAAAAGTAAAAATCTTACTTAATCTTACTCAATATTAAAGCAATGGTCAACTGAAAGTCAAAGAAAAATGCGTGTGTGCATGAACGAGGGAATAACTGACAGGTTTGGTCAAGCTTAGACAAAAGGGACACCTTAAACACTGCTGACTAAAGTATTTTACTCTTTATTTCTATAGCCTTTCGCCCAAGTATTGACCAACCATAAAGTTAGAGCATATAGATTGTGGCAATGACTTCATATTTTAGGTACTTTGTAGTCTGAAAGAACTTGCAATTTAATTGTTCCAATAGTTGGCTCGAAATGACTGTGGGTGTGATAGACCAGCTGAGGGTAAGAAAAGGAGGAAGTGAGGGAGGAAGTGACTAAGCTAATAAATCCAGCACTGAACAAATCAGCCGCTGAGTTAATAGAGAGATTTATTAGCCTGGTTTAAGTGTTAAACACATCACTGCAAATAGAAGCTGTGCAGCCATTTTCAGTGTTCAGAAACAACAGAGCCAACTATAAGTTTGAAAGTTTTACTTTCATGAAATTATTTAGATTCAAACACAAATTCAGAAAAATTCTAGAGACAGTAGTGACATGCTATTATTTTGATTCATCCCTCAGAAATCAAGACTGATGCAATAACAGAATTATTTGGTATTTATATGGTATTATACATTTATAGTATATAATAGTATAGTGTGATGTATTTGTTTTGAATGAGCTTTTACTTTTATATTTTCAGTTTTCATTTTGGTCATTTTGTTATGTGCTTTTGTCATTTGTATTTTTTTTAAGCTTATCTATTTAGTTATACATATATATATATATATATATATATGTATATATACAGTGCCTTGCAGAAGTATTCAAACCCCTTCATTTTTTTCACATTTTGTTATGTTGCAGCTTTATGTTAAACTGCATTAAATTACTTTTTTCCACATCAATCTACACTCCATACACCATAATGGCAAAGCAAAAACAAACTGTCACAACTTTGTACATTTATAAAAACTAAAAAATCTGAAATATGTTGCATAAGCAAAAACTTAACTCAGTACTTAGCTGAAGCACCTTTATAGCCTCAAGTCTTTTTTGTTTGATGCGACAAGCTTTGCTCATCAGCATTTGGCAATTTTCTGCCATTCTTCACCTCACCTGTTCACCTCTCAAGCTCTGTCGGGATGGATGGGTGGATGGGACAGACACACATTTTCAGGTTTCTCCAGAAATATTTGATTGGGTTCAATCCCAGGCTGTGGCTGGGCCACTCAAGGACATTCACAGAGTTGTCTATAAGCCACTCTTGCTGTGTGTTTAGGGTCATTGTCCTGTTGGAAGGTGAGCCTTCTGCCCAGTCTGAGGTTCTGAATGCTCTGGACTGGGTTTTCATTAAGGCTCTCTCTATATTTTGGTGCACTGAGCTTGTCTTCTACTCTGATGAGTCCCTCAGTCCCTGCTGCTGAAAAACAGTCTCACAGCATGAGGCCGCTACCAACATGCTTTACTTTTGGGATGGTACTCTGCAGGTGATGAGCAGAGCTGGTTTCCTTCAAACTGAATTGCAGTTCATTAAACCAGAGAATCTTGTTTCTCAGAGTCTGAGGGTCCTTTAGGTACTTTTTTGCAAATTCCAAGTGTGTTTTCTTGTGTCTTCACTGAGGAGAGGATTGCATCTGGCCACACCAGCATAAAGCCCTGATCGGTGGAGTGTTGCAGTGATGTTTGTCCTTCTGTAGGTTTCTCCTACCTCCACATATGATTGTGGAGCTCAAATAGAGTGACCATCAGCTTCTTGGTCACCAGTCTAGACAAGACCCTTCTCCATGAATTGCTCAGTTTGTCCAGGAGGCCAGCTTTAGGAAGAGTCCTGGTTGTTCAAAACTTCTTCCATTAAGGGTAATGGAGAGTACATGCTTCTGTGAACCTTCAATGCAGAAGAATTTTTTTTCTGAACTCTTCCCCAGATGTGTGGTTTGATGCAATCCTGTTTCTGAGCTCTACAGGCAGTTTGTTTGACCCCAGGGCTTGGTTTTTGCTCTGATATGCATTTCAGCTGTTAGACCTTTTATTAAGATGTGTGCCTTTCCAAATCATATCCATTCAATTGAATTTGCCAAAGGTTAACTTCACTCAAAGTGTAGTAACATCTACAAGCAATATGAATGCTCCTGAGCTAAATTTCAACTGTCCCAGATAAGGGTTTCAATACTTATGCAATGGAATCTAAATGCAGACCTTGAGCCAAAAACTCATCACCAAACACCAATGACTTGTACATACACTACATAGACAAAAGTATTGGGACACCCCCTTCTTTAGAACAGAAAAATGCACTTCCAAATCTGTGGCAACAACGATGGGAACATAATTCATGTATTTAAAAGTACATTTCCATCTCTGTTGCAACAGTTTTGGAAGTGTCTAAATGACTGTACCCATATGTACAAGTCATTGGTGTTTGGTGATGAGTTTTTAGCTCAAGGTCTGCATTACAATCACACAGAGGTGTTAAACTGGGATTAGGACTTGGTTTATGCAGACCAGTCAGTTCTTCCACACTGACTGAATCAATCATTTTCTTTTTGAACCTTGCCTTATACACAGAGGCATTGTCATGTTAGAATAGAAAAGGGTCCTGTCCAAACTGTTGCTATAATATTAGAAGCACACAATTTCCTAGAATATCATTATATGCTTTAACATTAAGATTTATACTCATGGAAATTACTAAAGTAGTCAAACCTGTTCATTAGAAGGGGATGACCCAATACTTTTGGCAACATAGTGTATGTATGTATATATATATATATATATATATATATATAAAATAAAGTATTTAAATGAATTCAGAAATGAGTTATTTGAGCTTTGAAGTTGTCTAAATAATCTTTTTAATTTTGGGACTACTGATTTAGGTACACTTCTAGTTATAGAAACAATGTTCTTTGCATGCCTTTGCCACGTTAGTAATCTATTCTATCACATTTCTTGTTATAAGATGTATTAATGTTTAAGTTTTGTAGATATGCTTTCAAAAATGTGTATATTTTAGCATTTATGTTGTTGCAATTTCCCTGAACACCTATTTTGGTCATATTTGTCAGCTTGGGACATTTCATGCATTATATTCCCCCAAAAAAGCCCAGAGGTGCTTCTGTCAAACTGCTGCCTGGGTTTTGCTTTAAACGTCTGAAGGGAATTCATTGAAGACTGCATTTGATGCACTCTCCAAATTCTTATTATGATTGGCTGGAGGCCTAATTTGACCCAGAATGCATTAGCCCCAGTTTGCTGTTTGCTTTGAGTGTGTACTTTTCCCCTTATCACAGGTTTTGTTTGTTGGCTCGTGTTTGTGTGTACACGTAAATGTGTGCGTCGGTCACAACAAAGTCTCCGCATGCCACCGTTCTCTCCGCGCATTTGAGTGGCTCCCGCTCATCATTTTCATCACACACAATAGCCCTGATGGCATAGCCGTGGTGTTTAAAGCCGACTGGAGCTGCCACATTCATGCCTTTGTGTGCATCGGCGCACTTTCTGCCGCAGCGATATGAATACAGTGCTGCCTGCCCGAAGCCTTTCTGGCCCTCACGGGATGCAGTTGAGGTACAATACATTCCAGGTGGCCTTTTAAAGCCCAGTGGCGGAGGAGATGAAGTCTTACTCACATCTGGCCTCAGGACTCTTAACTCAGGCAGCAGGAGCTCTGGCGGATTGTGGAGTTCCTTCAAAGGCCTCCTTGAAGGACTTGCCACCTGCTGGAGAGAGAAGTGAAGAGGACTGTTGCTTTTATTCGGACTCACTCGGCTAGATGAAGGACTGGTGGAATGAAGAGTGGGGGTCAGGAATGAGGCTTGTCATGTACGACCAGACTCCATGTATCTTAAAACTCTCAAAGACAAGTCAAGGAGACCCAGGAGCCCTTATTGTCAATGTTAATGTGATACTTTTGTTCTTCATCAACTCTTCGACTCTTTGAATTAAACCAAGGGTGTCCTGTCCTGCTCATCGAGGGCCATGTTCTTGCAGAGTTTAGCTCCAACTTGTCTCAGCACACCTGTCTGGAAGTTTCTAGTTATACTGATGACCTAGGCTGGATCTAAAATCCCTATATGGTCGGCAAAAAACAGGGTGTGAAAAGAATCTGAATTCACAGTATTTCTAAAACAGTAGGCAAAAAGTCCATGGATGATCTGCTATTTCCAGTGATATTCTGAAGTGAACATCCGGTGGACACTTTACTATCCCATGAGGCAATAGGAGAAGATTTGTGAATGGCAGGGAAGTGACGCAACTGACACTGTAGGTCACATGACAATGACAACATTGCGAATGTTGTACATCTGGATTCATACTATATAGAATGTACTTCTTTAACGGTCTCAAAGTAATTACTTATTCAAAAGAAGTACCTACTCAGAAACTGTATCTCAGTTCAGGGGCTGCAATCTTCGAAGGACGTTGACTTCAAAGGCCACAACTTTGAAGGCTGTGAAGGTGGAACCGAGTTAGATATTTGTGTAAGTTGAATCCCAGTGTTTACATTTACAGGTGTAATGTAATACAGCATTTTTTTCAAAAAAACAAAACAAAAACATGTCATCTCAGGTGCTCAATGAATCTTTGGGTTGTCTGGGCTGCAGAGGATCTATTTGTTGTATCCTTAATTGGGAAACAAACAATGTATTTCATGGCATTTGAAGGGGCCTTCAAATTGGGACATCCTTCATTGCAGCGCTATGACGCTAGTGTCGCATATACAAACCTTCAGACTGACTGCAGAAGGTCTGGGAATGGCCAAGGCCCACCCAAGAGTCCATATGACTGACAGGTAAAGCAACCAATCACGTTTCGTTTTGTGCTACATCATGTTTAGTGGTGTGGAAATGTCCCCACAATAACAGATCGATGTGTAAAACTCTTGGACGTATTTTAAAGAGCCTACGCCGCAAACTTTACATATTTCACATACTTTTGAAAATCTAGCATTTAGTTGATCCTGATAGTCGCTCATCGTCACAGTTTTAAACATGACGGCTTTCTTCTTCCATGAGGGGGTTTGGCGTCATGGCATCTTTTTTCCAGGCGGAACGTTAAAGAACGCGACACACACGTCTCCTGGAAATTCTGTAGAATTCAACCAATCCGATGACGACTTTGAAACTCTTGAAGTGTTTCCAATTTTGTGTGCCATATGCATCAGACATTCAGCCAACGGTCCGTGACATCTGAGGCTGAGACTATGACGCATTAGGTCTTCCAATGCAACCTTCAAAGGATGCAACCACTGAATTGAGACATTCAATTTCAGACACAGCCCTTGATTAGTTGGTTCAGGTGTCTTTATTTAGGCCTGAAACTGAACTCTGCAGTATAATGGCCCTCCAGGGGCAGGATTGGTCACCCTTGAATTAAACAGGCTATTTTTTGCTGCTGTGCCTTTAAGAAATGCCTCCTTTGTATGTGAAATAAGCAACATAGCTTCGGTCGAGCTGTGGGTTAGCTGTCAAGTCCAATATAGTTGTTAACTCCCCCATCCCACCCTCTTTGCAAAGCGTGCATCATTGTGGCAGGATCATATAACAATTCAAGCTGAAATCTGCCTCTCAAACTGTAAAGGTCAGATTGAAATGATCACTATCTTGTTAAAAGTAAACTTCAGCCGCACTTTCCTAACGCTAATGTCCTTCAGAGGGATATGCAGAGCCGCAGGTGATGACACATAGCCCAAGCACAAAGTTTGACGGACTTGGAGGTTTTCGGCTGTGGAATGGCGTAACAGTCGCATTCTGTGATCAAAGTGACTACCTGAAATTTTCAGTGGTTCAAGGTGTATGTGCTGTTTGAAGGCAACCCGATTTGACAACCGCTTGTTTGTCTCATGGCAATTCATATGAATTTCATATGAATATCTTATTTGCACATTTTCATACAATCTGCTTGTGCTTCACTGATGGTTAGTTGTAGGGGTGGACCTTCATGCTTGGTTTTCATACAAATCAAAAAACACCAACTCATAAAATAGTTACGTTTTCTTATAAAACCAGGTTGTATTTTACTTATGACACAAGAACTCCAGTAAACCTTCATGCATTTATACCATTATTATCCAAACTATTTATAACATGAAATGTGGGGCATTGTGTGTTTGGAGAGTGAGACAAACCCTCTTTTATGTGTTTGGACAAAGAAAAATCCCCCCCCCAAAAAGGCATATTATTCATATATACAGCGACCCCAGTTCAACTTAACCAGGTATACTCTGGTATAGCAGCCTGCACATTTAAATGAAGTCATTGTCATTCTTTTCTTGGCAAACATCCTTCCTTTCGATGCAAATGAGGCTCATTATAGAATGTGCCTGATTCACAAACATCAGCACTATTTTCCTGTAAATGGGGGCTTTTTGGAAGGGATGTTTGTGTAGAGTTTTCTAGTAATCATGGCAGCAGTAATTGTAGCCTGGCGAAGGTTTTTTTTTTTAAAGTCTTTTAAATGTCCTGTATAAGAACCTCAACTCTTGGAGTGAAAAATTTTACCATTCAGCCATCGTCTTGGTTTATTTCCATTCATAGGGTGCAAATGTCCAGTCCAAACTGCGATCAACTCTCATTTTGTGGGTGTGTTTGTTGAATTTGCATAATTCCTTTAGTAAATGGGGTGGCAAAACAATGCAGCACATGAATATAAACAATATTATCAGTGGGCGCAGTGTTTCACAGTTTCACATTCTTAATTCCCCCGTCACCCGTTGCTCTTTTTCATGCAGTCACAATGAATGGAGCTCTAAAGCACTATAGAAGTATCATAAAAGTGGCCTTTATAACTTGTGTGCTATAGTCCTAGTCTTCTGAAGCCATACGATAGCTTTGTGTGAGAAACAGACTGAAATTTAAGCTGTTCACTGCATCCTCTTAATGAAGCAGAGTCTCTTGCATAGACTTTTGAATTGTGGTATAAAGTCTGGTCCAGTTTGCAGGTTTTTCTGGCCAAGAACCGCCCACTTAGACAGGAAGAGACCGCCTGACAGAATGACAGATGGACTTGGTGATCAGAATTGTTGTCCATCCACAAGAACTGATTATTTAGCACACATAACGCGCACAGAGAGAACAATTTGTTAAATACAGTGCAATTCTGTGGATAACTAGATTATTGACTACTCTGGTTATTTTTAAAAGATCTGATACCTTTAACCAGGCAAATTGATGGATTATCATTTTCCTTAAATGCTTGAAAGTGCCTTCTCAGTCTCAACACATCTCTGTATCCAAATGGTTTTTTAAAAATTGTGTGCGTTTACTCCCGGAAATAGCGTAGATACCGTCTAATCAGATTGAGCCAGCACTTGCCAGTTTTGTGTGCAGTGTGCATCAGACAGTCATTGAGCGGACTGTGGGCGTGCCGTCTGAGCCTGAGACTAAATGAAGAATAACCAGAATAACCATCTGTTCATCACATCCATTCTACTACGCCATGAACGTTTGACTGCCAACCTTGACGGTATTTTCAGGCTCTTCTGACGCAAAGAATTGTAAGACACTTCATTTCGGCCTTTTTAAGGCAACATTGCATTTGTCATTCATGGAAGTCAATCCCATTGTGATTATCTCAATGAAAAAAAAATCATACAAGATGTTGGACAAATAGAGAGAGCTGTTGACTCATGTACTGTACTTGTATTTCTAATTAAAAATTGACTCTTTATATTTGTGTGTTATCCATGTTTATGCATTATACTGCATTGGGTCATTAGCTTAGCAACATGCTAACATCAGACTCTTAGAAAAGAGACACTGTAGAGGGAAGGACAGACAAATCATAAAAAAATGAATTGGAGACATCATAATGCTGAATATGTCAACAGTGGAATTGGATGTCCCATCTTTAAATTGCAAATCATCTTTTTGCTAGCAACTCTGTTTGTTTACTCTGTATCAAGCATGAGAACTGCATGAAGCATGAGGACTTTTTTCAGGACTGACCTGGAAATATAGTTTCTTAGCATTCTTTGAGTAAAAAGAGTAGCCCCTACTTATTATGGAAATTACTTTAAAAAGAATATACTTGAGTACAAACTGAATGTATTGTTCTTTGGCACTCAACTGCATGTTAATTGTAATTAAATTAAAATGTATTTGATTAACTTTATATTAAATGCAATTAGCAAACCTTAGACCCAGTTAGGATTACTTATTACTTCCCTAGAGAAAAATAAATATATTAAAATGCATTTAAAATACATTTATTTCATGCTAAGTATACTACAAAAACATTTACATATTTATGTACTTAATAAAAATACCCTGCAGTATGTACAGTACGTTTGGTATACTAAACTAGAATATTTAAAGTCTGCTAAATTGGAACAACTAATTTTGTACGTAATGCACTTTAGTTGTGCTGAAGTAGTGCTGAAGTCCAACTAAAGATATTCTGAAGTATATTTGATGATTGTTACGACCTTTGATGGAAATTTTTATCTAGGGGAAAAAGAGAGTAACATTGAGATGACCAAAGGAAAAAGCTTAAGTATTTGGCAAGAGAAACACGGGACAAATCAAATTAGCACCGCAAAAGATTTATTGCTCCCAAAACCGTGAGTATTTACAAACACTTAAGAAAACAAGAGTAATAAACAATAACAAATTATATAACCAAGACAAACAGGAGAGGGACTGAAAGTAGCGCTAACAAAATCAAAGAAATAAATATAACAAAAAGAACCCCACTATCTCCTC
>JAFVLL020043011.1:0-23633 GCA_021397915.2 Tor tambroides
TGCTGATGAGCAAAGCTTGTCGCATCAAACAAAAAAGACTTGAAGCTATAAAGGTGCTTCAGCTAAGTACTGAGTTAAGGGTATGAATACTTATGAAACGTTCTCATTTCAGAATTTTAATTTTTTTTATAAATTTACAAAGTTGTGACAGTTCTGTTTTTTCTTTGCCATTATGGTGTATGGAGTGTAGATTGATGTGGAAAAAAAAGTAATTTAATGCAGTTTAACATAAAGCTGCAACATAACAAAACGTGAAAAAAACGAAGGGGTTTGAATACTTCTGCAAGGCACTGTATATGTGTGTATATGTATGTATATATATATATATATATATATATATATATATATAATGTGTGAGAAATGTACACATACACACACAGTCAAATCAAAATTTATTCAGACACCTTCAACATTTCTCACATTATCACAGTTTATTTGCTATAGTTTAGAACAGTGTTTCCCAACCTTTTTTCTGCCGCAGCACAGTTTTGATAAGTAAAAAATCCCACGGCACACCACTAAGCACTAAAAAAAAAAAAAAAGATAGAAAGGGGGAAAGGTCTTTTTTCCCAATAATTAAACAATGTGTCATCAGAGTTGGTATTTCGGCTTTACATATGATCAGACACTTGAACTTCAAATGGAGTTAACAAGGTTTTAGACGAGCGAATGGTGTTTTGTCATTTGAGGCATCTGAGGCAGTAAATTAATCACATCACGTTTTCATCAATTTATATTTACAGGTTACAGGGCAAAATCTCATGATATAAAAGATGAACTGCTGTGCACAGGATATTTAAAACCTACAAAAAGTATATTGGCTACAACTAGACGGCAAATGCTACGACTCTTGTCCGCTCTTTAAACACAGAAAAATTATAGACAGTGTTTCTTGAGTAAAGAAAACGCAGTACTTATTCAAATATGAGTTTACTGAACTTTATTTACCCTTGCATTACGAAGAAGTAGACGTCTGTCTTCAAACTGCGCGTTGAGGCAGGTTGGAGTTATGACGTTTGACTGACAATTTGAGGATCCAATGGCATTACGAGGTTTAGTCACAAGCTCTTTCGAATGTTTTTCATTGGTTAAATATTTGTAAAACCCACAAACAGACACAATGATGACCAATAGCACTGATTTAAAATAATAATAACGAAATATAAATGATATAGGAATTTTTTGATCATTTTCCACGGCACACCCGAAAAGGAACAGTGGTTGGGAAACACTGGTTTAGAAAATGGTAATAAAATATAAGAACTCAAGAGTTAAAGTGTGGCAGAACAAATTCATCTTGATAATGTCAGATAACTTTGATACATATGTAACAAAACATGGTCAGGTCTAAGTCTCAAATCAAATTTTTGGTCCCAAATTTTTGATCAGTTTTACTGGTAGTACACTGTATGAAGAATTATTGGGCATAATATGTCACAGTTCACTTTATTTTGCTATCCTCACTTACATAAATCAACTATAGTGTCCTGCACCCACTAGTAAAAATATCAAAAATTATGTCTCGTGTCTGAATAATTTTTGGTTCGACTGTATATATTTATAAATTTATTTTAAATATTATTGTAACTATTATTTAAATTATTTTATTTATTCTAAAATAACGTATTTATTTAAAATAAATACATATATATTTATAAATAAAAAATAAAATAAAATGCATTTAAAATAAATATTTTTTAAAATATTAAATATAAATATTATTTCTTTATTTTAAATAGTTTTTTAAAATTTATGTTTGTTTTAAATATCTGTATTATTTATTTACAATGAATTGTATTTCTTTATTTAAAATTTTAAAAAAAAATATTCAATATACATTTGTTTAAAATTTACTTTAAAATAAAAAGTGTACTATCTGAATATGCATGATTTCTTTTAAATTATTATTTCCTGAATTTATATATTCTTCATTTAAATGTGTGTGTGTGTGTGTGTGTGTATGTGTATATATATATATATATATATATATATATATATGTATGTGTGACCCTGGATCACAAAACCAGTCATAAGTGTCAATTTTTCGAAATTGAGATTTATACATCATCTGAAAGCTGAATAAATAAGCTTAAAATACTGAGAAAATCACCTTTAAAGTTATTTAAATGAAGTTCTTAGCAAAGCATATTACTAATCAAAAATTAAGTTTTGATTTATTTATGGTAGGAAATGTACAAAATATCTTCATGGAACATGATCTTTACTTAATATCCTAATGATTTTTTGGCATAAAAGAAAAATCAATAATTTTGACCCATACAATGTATTTTTGGCTATTGCCACAAATATACCCCAGCAACTTAAGACTGGTTTTGTGCTCCAGGGTCACATATGTGTGTGTGTGGATGGATATATAGATAGATAGACAACTCAGCAATTAAAGGAATCAAAGTGATTTAAAGGAATTGTTCACCCTAAAATATTCTCATCAGTTAAACACCGTCATGTTGTTCCTACCCCACTTTTTTTTTTTTTTTTTTTAATTTACAGTATTGGTCACTGTTCACCTTTATTGAAAAGACCAGTTCAGACATCTGGGTGAATTATTCCTTTAACCGTTTCAAAGCATAAAATAACTTCAAGTACCTTTCCTCAAAACCACAGCAAGGAGGCACGTTGTCTCTGATAGAGTGTACGCTTATTGAGGAGCTGGACGCCAATGATGAAGACTGTAAGTGTGACTTCAAACCTTATTTTTGCTAACAAAATATCCAAGAATAAACTTATATAAAAAGGAATGAAGTAAATAGAGTGAGTTTTGATTTTCAATCTCCTCAGATAATGCTGCTGGTCAGGGATTCAATCATCTGGAGTTTAAAATAGTGGTTGAACCTGCTGATGGTCCATCGTTTTCAGTGGTTCTGCTCGCTCCGTCTCGGCAGGAGAAAGCAGCCTGGACCAGCGACATGAGCCAGGTACTGTCGACACAATACATGCAACACGCTAATTCAGACCTTTCACACTGCGTGCATTTGTAGAACAACCTGCAGACAGCTTTTTCTGTGAATATCACAACTCATATGAAACAAAAATGCGTGCACAAGATTTATTCAAGCTCAGTCAAACCGAAGAGCAGAAGTTTTGTAGCTAGAAGCAACATGCATGAAATGCACAAGAGTGAGAAGTTTCTATTATATTTGCATTGACATAAATAGTTTCTCTGACTTTACGGTAAGGTTTTTGCATAATATTATTAGTATGAACTGTCTATTATACAGGGATGAACTGCTATGTAAATTTTGGGTTAATACTGGTAGTTGTTTTTGTTGTTTATTTATAAATCTAGAATTTTACATGCTTCAGATGAACTGTTTAATTTAATCTTATACAAACAATTTGAGTAGGAAACATAAGCCCTAATATTATATGCTACCAATATCGACCTAATCAGACAACTGCTGATCATTTAAAATGCTAATATTAGTTGATGGTGATTATTTACTGATATATTGTGTACCCCTAGTTTGTTCACACTGACTCCTGTTACAGTCACTAGAACATGAGAGTGACTGAGAGAGAGTGATGAAAGTCACTGCATTCTGTTTTTCTTTTCTCTATTTTTACGGCATTTAGTGCATTGACAACATTCGCTGCAACGGCTTGATGACCAGCGTGTTTGAGGACAACTCCAAAGTCACCGTGCCTCACATGATCAAGTAAAACACAATCACTTATTATTTAGATTCATTGAAACTATATATTCATACTATAAACTGGCTTTTATTTTTTATAATTTCATTTTAATTTTAGTTTCAGTCATTTTGTTATGTGCTTTTGTCATTTTCATTGGTTTTTTATTTTTTTATTCTTCTGTTTAGCTTTTTTATTTTATTTGATTTGTAGTAATTGTAGTGCTTCAACTTTAATTGCAAATGTTCTTTTTATAAAATATCAATTCAGATTATGCAAATACAAATACATACATATATTTGTTATACATGTATACATATATTTATTATAAAAACATAAATATTTGGTTTATTTTACAATAATAATGTATGTATTTAACATAAACATGCTTCATTTTAAATTAATATTTATTTACATTTATAAACACACACACACAATAAAAATAAACACATTGTAATTAGTTAATTTATTTGTATTATTTTTTTAAAATAAAGATGTATTTAACATTATGTAAATGCAGTAAATACATATTTATTTTAAATCAGTATTGATTATTTAAAAATGACAAATATAAAAACAAATATTTACTATAAAATATAAATATTTGTTTTAAAATAAAAATCTTTTTTCAGTTAGCTGCCAAGATCATTTCTAATTTCCATTTAACTTTAAGACTTTTATTTAATATTTAGATTTCATTTCATTTCAGCATAGTTCCAATTAACAAAATAAATAGTAAATAGTCTATAGGTTTAATAGTTTTAGTTTTAATTTTAGTTTACAGACTTACAATACCGTAAGTAGTCACGGTAAATAGTTCTAATTTGCTCATTCGTATCTGCAGGTCTGATGCCCGACTGCATAAAGACGACGTGGACATCTGCTTCAGTAAGACGCTGAACTCCTGTAAGGTGCCACAGATCCGTTACGCCAGCGTGGAGAGACTCCTGGAACGGCTGACCGACCTGCGCTTCCTGTCCATCGACTTCCTCAACACCTTCCTCCACACCTACCGCATCTTCACCACCGCTGCTGTTGTGATGGACAAACTGGCAGACATCTACAAGAAACCCTTCACATCTATACCTGTCAGGTTAGAGTATCTGACACTCTAGCAGTTTTTTCTCTCCTCCAGTGGAAAGAAAATGCAAAAATGATTTGATTTTGTTTTTGTTCTAAATGTTTTGTTTGACTGTCACACATTTAACACATGTTCTTCATGTTTGTCTAAATGCCAGTCATCATTGTGATGATTGTGATATCCTTTAGCCCAGATTCAAACATGCAAACTGAAGGCAGTGAAATAAAAAATGCAAATGTAAAGGCCGTTTCACAATGATTGCGATGCGAAAAAGCGAGGCGAATCGCCGACGAACGGTGACGATTGTTCGCTTTCTGCTAATTCACACCTGCACGCTAGGTGGCGCTGACCAACAATGCATTATTCCTCAGATATGTATCTCGTATATAACATCGTCTGCTGCTCAATATACAGCATTAAATTAAGAAGAATACATCCTAAAATATAATTAGAGGTACAATTAGCATCAAGCCACACTTAAAAAATTATGTAATTATTAATGTATTTGCTTAAAACCCACTTTAAACCATCATTGTGTGCTTGTAATAACTTCTGATTGAGATCTATAGTTGATTTTGATTCTATAATAGGCAACATGCACTCTTTGTATGTTTAATAATGCTACACTGCTAATATTTATCATAAACATTCTTTATTGTTATAAAAATACCATGAGCTGCATGAAACATACCGAAAATATATTGTCATAATCATGTCCATTTGCTTAATAAATAAATCTGTTCTCAGATACCAGTGATAACAAGAACTCGGTATCCACTCTCTTCTCTCTTGCGGGATACTCTTCTTCTGTGTTTGTTTACACTGGTTTTCAAAACAGCGCCACCACTCTCGCCCTTTTGTGCAACAGCAGGGCACGTGATCTAAGCTGAAATCTAATTGGATGGCCCGTTTCGTCGTGGAGCGATGGGGAAAAATATTGACATACAAGACGAAAAAAAAAATCCTCACTTTTTCGTGCCGCGAATGAACGTGCCTGGTGTGAATAGCCCCATAGGGATCTATTGTTTCGATTCGAAAGCATCATCGTGCCAAATTTTCTCGTTCAGTGTGAAAAGGCCTTAATCCTTCAGTATATGTGCAAGAAAGTTTAAAATATAAACATTTATGTAAAATGCAAATAAAATGCTTTTCTTTCATTATGTATTTTTCATCAGTGTAATACATGAAACCAACATTACTTTTAAGAGATGCATACAAATGTTATACTTTGGATCCATCTTTCAATTATAATACAGACCACAGAACTCACTCTATTCCCTTGATCCTCTGCTTCCCACAATCCTCCTGTTCCTCCCTCACTGTCACTCGCAGGGTTCAGTATCATTCGTCCGACCGTTTGTCCATCACCTCCATCTGTCCAGACTACAGCCTGAAGATCACAAGGCTTGCACTGGACCAGTCCAAGTAACTCGTCTCTCCCTCTGTCTCTTTTTGTTTAACATGTTTGTGGACTTTATTTTGCCTTGTGTCCATTTGATATTATCAGTTAATAAGATTTGTTGTCATAATTTTTTCATGATCATTTTCCACCATCTTTCTGATCCGTAGAGCTATACAGATTGTGCTTGCTACTGTACCTTTAAGACCTATATACGTAAATGACTTCTATTGTGAAGCAGGGTTATGGATAGATAGATAGATAATGATACAACGATAGATAGATAGATAGATAGATAGATACAATGATAGATAGATACAATGATAGATAATATAACGGTAGATAGATCATATAATGATAGATAGATGGATAGATAGATAGATAGATACAATGATAGATAATATAATGGTAGATAGATAGATAGATATAAATGATACAATGATAGATAATATAACGGTAGATAGATCATATGATAGATAGATAAATGATACAATGATAGATAATATAACGATAGATAGATAGATAGATAGATGATACAATGATAGATAATATAACGGTAGATAGATCATATAATGATAGATAGATGATACAATGATAGATAGCTAGACAGACAGATAGATAGATAGATAGATAGATAATATAACAATAGATAGATAGACAGATAGATAGATAATATAACAGTAGATAGATAATATAACGATAGATATATAGATAGATAGATAGATAGATATAGATAGATGATACAATGATAGATAGCTAGATAGACAGACACAGACAGACAGATAGATAGATAGATAGATAATATAACGATAGATAGATTGATAGATAATATAACAGTAGATAGATAATATAACGATAGATAGATAGATAGATAGATAGATAACAATATGTGACCCTGGACCACAAAACCAGTCTTAAGTGTCAATTTTTCGAAATTGAGATTTATATATCATCTGAAAGCTGAATAAATAAGCTTTCCATTGATGTATGGTTTGTTAGGATAGGACAATATTTGGTCGAGATACAACTATTTGAACATCTGGAATCTGAGGGTGCAAAAAAATCTAAATATTGAGAAAATCGTCTTTAAAGTTGTCCAAATGAAGTTCTTAGCAATGCATATTACTAATCAAAAATTATATTTTGATATATTTACGGTAAGAAATTTACAAAATATCTTCATGGAACATGATCTTTACTTAATATCCTAATGATTTTTGGCATAAAAGAAAAATGGATAATTTTAACCCATACAATGTATTTTTGGCTATTGCTACAAATATACCCCAGCAACTTAAGACTGGTTTTGTGGTCCAGGGTCACATATAATGATTGATAGATAGATAGATAGATAGATAATGATACAATGGTAGATAGATAATGATATAATGATAGATAGATAGATAGATAATGACAAAAGGATAGATAGATAGATAGATAATGATATAATGATAGATAGATAACGACAAAACGATAGATAGATAGATAGATAGATAGATAGATAATATAATGGTAGATAGATAATATAACGGTAGATAGATCATATAACGGTAGGTAGATAGATAGATAGATAGATAGATGATACAGTGATAGATAGATAACGATAAAACGATAGATAGATAGATAGATAGATAGATAGATAGATGATAGAATGATAGATAGATAACGATATAACGATATAGTGATTGATAGATACAGGTGCATCTCAATAAATTAGAATGTCGTGAAAAAGTTCATTTTTTCTTGTAAATTATTTCAAAAAGTGAAACTTTCATATATGTTAGATTCACTGCATGTAAAGTAAAACATTTCAAAAGTTTTTTGTTTTAATTTTGATGATTAGAGCTTACAGCTCATGAAAGTCAAAAATCAGTATCTCAAAATATTAGAATATTTACATTTGAGTTTCAATTAATGACCATCCCTACAGTATAAATTCCGGGTATCTCTTGTTCTTTGAAACCACAATAATGGAGAAGACTGCTGACTTGGCAGTGATCCAGAAGACGAACATTGACGCCCTCCACAAAGAGGGTAAGTCACAGAGGGTCATTACTGAAAGGTGTGGCTGTTTACAGAGTGCTGTATGAAAGCATATTAAATGCAAAGTTGACTGGAAGGAAGAATTTGGGTAGGAAAAGGTGCACAAGCAACAGGGATGACTGCAAGCTTGAGAATACTGTCAAGCAAAGCTGATTCAAACACTTGTGAGAGCTTCACAAGGAGTGGACTGAAGCTGGAGTCAGTGCATCAAGAGTCACCAGGCTCAGACGTCTTCAGGAAAAGGGCTGCCCAAGCTACACTTCTGAACCAGAGGCAACGTCAGAAGCGTCTTACCTGGGCTACGGAGAAGAAGAAATGGACTGTTGCTCAGTGGTCCAAAGTCCTCATTTCAGATGAAAGTAAATCTTGCATTTCATTTGGAAATCAAGGTCCCAGAGTCTGGAGGAAGAGTGGAGAGGCACAGCATCCATGTTGCTTGAAGTCCAGTGTGAAGTTTCCACAGTCAGTGATGATTTGGGCTGCCATATCATCTGCTAGTGTTGGTCCACTGTGTTTTCTGAAGTCCACACAGTCAAGCATGACCATCTACAGGAAATTTTAGAGCACTTCATGCTTCCTTCTGCTGACAAGCTTTATGGAGATGCTGATGTCATTTTCCAGCAGGATTTGGCACCTGCCCACATTGCCAAAGGTACCAAAAGCTGGTTCAATGACCATGGTGTTACTGTGCTTGATTGGCCAGCAAACTCGCCTGACCTGAACCCCATAGAGAATCTGTGGGGTATTGTCAAGAGGAAGATGAGAGACACCAGACCCAACAATGCAGATGATCTGAAGGCCGCTATCAAAGCAACCTGGGCTTCCATGCCACCTCAGCAGTGCAACAAACTGATCACCTCCATGCCACGCCGAATTGAGGCAGTAATTAAAGCAAAAGGAGCCCCTACCAAGTATTGAGTACATATACAGTAAATGAACATACTTTTCAGAAGGCCAACAATTCACTAAAAATGTTTTTTTTTATTGGTCTTATGAAGTATTCTAATTTGTTGAGATAGTGAATTGGTGGGTTTTTGTTAAATGTGAGCCTAAATCATCACAATTAAAAGAACCAAAGACTTAAACTACTTCATTCTGTGTGCACTGAATTTATTTAATACACGAGTTTCACAATTTGAGTTGAATTACTGAAATGAACTTTTCCACGACATTCTAATTTATTGAGATGCACCTATAGATAGATAGATATTTCTGTAAGGGCAGATCTGGTTGTGCGCTGCATTTATTCACTTGTTTCCATCTTACGCTGATGGCTCAGGTCCCTCGAGCTTTTCTTCGCCACCAACCAAGGCCCCTGGAGCGGAGAGCACCTGAACAACAAATCCCCCCGGCTGTCTCGCAAGTTCTCCTCCCCTCCGCCCGTCTCCATCCCCTTGCACACGTCTTCCCCCATCCACTCCCGCAAACTGTCCCTCAGCTCTCCAGTGAGCTGTAAGGGTGGACCTCTGGACCTGTCGACGCCCACTTCTTCTGCGGCCAGCAGCCCAACATCTCCCTACAACCCCGTCATCACCTCCCCTCCACCCAGCTGCACCAAGGCCCCTCTGGACCTCAGCCGGGGCCCCAGCTCCCCTGAGCTCAGCCCATCCACCCCAGAGGAGGGCGGGGAGCTGCCGCGTATAGATGCCTTCTGTGGGAAGCTGCGACGGAGTATTCGACGAGGTGAGTCTCGTTGTGGTTCCTCTAACATTCAGCTGCAAATTCACTACATACTGGATAGAAAATAAGATATATGTGAACCTGGACCACAAAACCAGTCATAAGGGTCAATTTTCTGAAATTGAGATTCATGCATCATCTAAAAGCTGAATAAAAAAGCTCCATTGATGTATGGTTTGTTAGGATAGGCCAATATTTGGCCGAGATACAACTATTTGAAAATCTGGAACCTGAGGGTGCAAAAAAAATCACAATACTGAGAAAATCACCTTTAAATTGGTCCAAATGAAGTTCTTAGCAATGCATATTACTAATCAAAAATTACGTTTTGATATATTTGCACTAGGAAATTTACAAAATATCTTCATGGAACATGATCTTTACTTAATATCCTAATGATTTTTGGCATAAAAGAAAAATCCATTATTTTGACCCATACAATGTATTTTTGGCTTTTGCTACAAATATACCTGTGCTACTTAAGACTGGTTTTGTGGTGCAGGGTCACATATGGATTAGGGATGTCCTGAGCCCGATCTCAAGTATCAGGATCGGGGTGATCAAGTGTCTTTTTAACTGATTGGTAACGGCTCTCCTAAGCCCAATCCTTATTTTATGTCAACTGTCATGTTGGTGTCTTGCAGGTTTGCAGTTTGCGCCTTTAAGTGGGTTTGCCAACTGCCATTAAAAGGAAAAGAAGACGCTCAAATGCGTGTGTTCAGCCGCTGTTAAAACCAAAACAAGTAGAAATGTGCGTGAGTGATGCGCAAGAACCAGTGAGGTCTGTTCTAGCGCCTCACACACCTTTGAGCTTCTGTGTTCAGTGTATTTGATGCGCACTTTTGTAACAATCTCTCATTCATTTATCGTTTACTTTTACCTGCGTTGACAGTCATATTATCTGAGACGTCGCTGTCGTAACACGCTGCTATGGGTTGCGTCTTGCTTCGGATTTGACTCAGACTGGTGTTCTGACACTGCGAGCTTCATGCTTTCTAAACACATGTTGTAATTATTCTGCTTGTTATACATATAAAATACAAGAAGTTTATATCAGCAGTCCCATATTCATAATTGTGACGACGCAGTCTGTTTACAATGGTTGACACTGTAACATGTTTACATCTGTCTTTAGAGTGTGCCTAGAGAGAGAATGTATCTTATTATTATATTATATTATTATACTCTCTGCACAACTCTGTATACATTGGATTGATTTTAATAACTTTAATGTACTTGAATTGTGCATCAAACTCTAGGAATATACAAGTATCGGATTGGGACTTGGTATCATCAGATACTCCATATTCAATGACTCGGATCGGATGGGAGGCACAAAAAACCTGATCGGGACATTCCTAATATAGATACATTGACAGATTAACAAAAAAGTTAGATAAATGCACTACATGCACAAAAGTATTGGGACACCTGACCATTACACCAACAGGGACTTAAATGATATTCTTGGTACATAGACATTAATATGGAGTTGGTCCCCCTTTTCAGCTATAACAGATGAACTGATAAATGCAGACTGCATAACAAGGTGCTTGATTTTATATACTGTACCTGTGGCAATAGCTGCTTTTCCAGTGTCAGGCCAGTGCGAGCCAGTGCTTTCAATGGGCCGGGTGGGGTTAATAGCCTGGGACCTGTAGCACCGAGCCCAAAATCACGCTGCGTTTCCACCGTGGTGCCAGAAGCTCAACAGCGCTTCAATAAAACCCGCCCTTTGGAACGTCACGCAACCCCATCATTTCACCAACAAAGAGAAGTTGTCAAAAAACTAATCAGAAATAAATCACTGGAACTAGCGAGATCACAAAATGAACATAATAAAAGCGGCCATTTGTTTGCATGTTTTGTTGTGTACGTAAAGATTTAAATCCAAAAGCATCAATGTTTGAGAGTTTTACAATATAAGTGATACATTGATCATAATGAATTAATTTGTCAGGATTGAAAATTAGTCACATGGAAATAAAGTCGTATTTACCATTATTTCACAAAAGAAAGAGGACCCACATATTCATTCAGTTGCGTCTGTTTCTGTTTATTTGTAGTGACAGTATACATCACATATAGAAAGAATGATCATTTCTATAATTTTTCCATCAAAAATACGACCTGAGTAGCAGAGGAGCTCCCAAACAAAAACTATGATTATGATAGCTAAATATGACAGGTATAAAGAGACGAGACTTACTGACAGATAAAATATGTTACTAAATAAATACACGATTGATAGCCTATATGAGTAGATAGATGTATGATGTATAGATAGCTAGATTGAAATTAACGTCTATCTTCTATGTTTATACATAATAATAATAATATTTCCACATGACTGATATTGTATGATGTCCCTGACAGCTGTACTGGAGTCAGTATCTTTGGATAAGTTCATTCCTGAGACGCCCACGTCCAGTGATTCAGGAGACATGTCTCCATGCCGTTCGCCATCCACCCCGCGACACCTCCGCTACCGACCACCTGCAGGTACCGTCTTTCTCAGTCTTCTATTTTCATTGATTGTTTTAGAACACTGTAAGCTTTAGGTTATGAAATATACATATTGTACACTTCAGTAGCATTTTGTTTTTCCCTGAAGTTAGTCAAGGTTTACTAAATCAAATTCATAATTTAGTTTGGTTTTTATACTTTACCTTTACCAGTCAAAAGTTTGGACACACTTGACTTGAATATATTTAATTTTATCATGACAAAAAATATCTTGTTTCTTTTTTAATTACATTTTGATTTAATTTATTATTTTTTAAAAAAAATAAAGGATTAGGTGGACTGGATGGTGCAGGAAAAGCATAAATTAAATTGCAGCAAATTAACTTCTAAAATGTTTAGCTAATGAAAATAACATTTCATAACTTAATGGTTCAAAATGTACTTTTTGAAATGTTTGAACATGTTTTTTCTTGTATATACATATGTTAAAGGAACATTCCATTTTATCGTTTTGCAAACATTATGGGAATGTTACTTTTGAATGTCCCTTGAACATTCTGAAATATAACATTTAAAAAAACATTAGACAAACATCCAACTAAAATGTTTTAGAAGAAACACATTCCATGAAGGATGTATAAATAATGTTTTTATGCTAAAGTTTTGAAAACATTTGAACAAACATTCTATTAACATTACTGGAAGATCATATGTTCATAACTTTAAGAGAACATTGCCTGTTGGCTGGATTAAACTCTTATTTCAAAACAAGAAAGCCACATTTTCCATGATATGGTGACTTGTTTTCTCTCGTCGTGTCCTCATAGGTCAGTCTCCCGATAGCTCCCGCTGTTCCGTGTCGCCTGCGTCCGCCTTCGCCATCGCCACCGCCGCAGCTGGACACAGCAGCCCGCAAGGTTAGACGACACTGATGGGGTCGGACAGCTGCCCTCGCCTCTGAAACAGATCTCCCATCGGGCCTTTGTTGAGTTGTGACACATCCTCATATAACAGAAATCTCCTACTGTCTCATTCAGGATTTACCAACCCAGAGAAATCGTACGACAAGGAGTTTCTCATCCGCAGGGCTGCCACCAACAGGGTGCTCAACGTCCTGCGCCACTGGGTTTCCAAACACTCGCAGGTTTGTTGCATCATTTTCAGCCTGCCATTTTGTTCACGATGTCCTGCCCTCGAGTGATTTATCAGTCATAATAGAGACACATCTTGCAAGGAGGATGTGAGACACTACAGGTGAATAGGCTAAAAATGTTAAATAATAGATATCACCATACTTCTCCAATCAATTGTTTTGTATTAGAATTTTCCTTAAATCTTGTTTAAAAATGCAAATGATGCATTATCTAAATAAATAAGCACTAATTTGCATATATTTCCAGATCATGAATCTGAACACTGGATAAAGTCAGGTTCAAAATTGTTATTAAAGGTTGTAGTCGAGGGGATTTTGGATTTCTATTTTTAAAAATATATAATATTATATAAAAAGATATCTCACCATAAATCAGAAAATACTGTCAACAGACAGTAAAAAAGTCATTTTCACCATATTTTTGGGGAAATAAAATATCAAATTATATGTCAGGCAAATGATATATAAACAAACACTTCTGTAAAAGCTTTCAGAACATAGTTATGAATAAAATGGTGTAAGTGCTGAAATATGCAAACACAAATAGATAAAGTGTAATAAAATAAACACTTAAATGTATATGCTTTCTTTCCACTAGTCTGACGAAAAACATATGGAAACTTGTCTCTGCCACAGAATTAAAAAAAAAAGTTAAAGGTAATTGTGACTTTTTATCTCACAATTATGACTTAAAAGAAAAGTCAGAACTATGAGAGAAAAACACACAATAGGGAGAAAAGCCATGAGATTAAAAAAACAAGCGAGATTTAAACTCAGAATTCTGTGAAAAAAAGTCAAAACTACAAGATGTAAATTCACAATTATGAGTTTAGAACTTGCAGTTAGGAGATATAAACTCACAATTTGAGGTGTGAAAAAGTCATTTTGTGAGAGAAAAAAATGAGCAATTACCTTTTCTAATTTTTTTTTTTTTTTTTTTTTTTTTTAACACGGTGGAAGCAAGCAAATTGACCAGCATCTGAAAAACTGCAGTATGGTTTTGCCTGTGGTGTCTTGCCTTAAAAAAAAAAAAAATTGGTATTTTTCCACTTTTTAGGGTCTCATTTCTAAATAGATTTCTCTGTTTAAATCTTTCAGTCTTCAGTGGATCTCAACTGGTTTTGTATCAGGAGAATGTTGATTGGTGACCCAACATAAGTACCAGAATTGTTTATTGTACTAAAAGCAAACAAAATCAAACTCAAAGTGGATATACACTGCTATTCCACCTATGTGATTTATTAGCTGCATTTTATGATTTGCATTTAGCATGTGACTCCATCAGGACAGACCTGCGGCCCACCGGTTTCAAGCAGCTGCTGTGACGTGTCTCACACCTCATGGACGTAGCCTTTGTCAGACCTGCTTTGCGCTTCAGTCCTTCATCGTGTGCAGCAGTGACTGCGCTGAAATGTCAGCGGACCCCCGAGGGCCCCACACTGTTAACTCATGTCAGGAGCAGAGCAGCATATCACTTTGCGCTATAGCTATACGCATCCAGTCAAATCTGATCCATCTTTTAATGTGCAGTGCTTTTGAAGGGAACTAGTGGTTCATTTATTGTAGTACGTACCACACTTCTGGCTGACAGCGGTTTTAGTAAGCAGTCATTTAGCAGGAGCTTTTATATAGTGATTGACCAATATGAGTCTTTCAGTGGCTGATACTGAATGTACTTAACGCTCCTTTAAAAATATATATATTGTTAAATTGTTATATATTAAAACAATATATAAAAGCACTATATAAATAAAATTTTCATATTTACTCAAAATTCTCTAATATGGAAAATAAAATGTTTATATATTTAAATCCACTATTGTTCAAAAGTTTGGTGTCAGTAAGATTTTTTTTTTAATTAATTTTAATTGAATTAATACTTTTATTCATCAATAATGCATACAATAAGACTGGTCAAAAGTGACAGTAAAGACATTAATTTTAAATATTTGAAATACTGTTTTAAATAAATGCTTTTCTTCTGAACTTATTCATCAAAGAATCCTGAAAAAAAAGTATCACGGTTTTTATACAAAATATGAAGCAGCACAACTGTATTTAACATTGCTAATAATAAGAAATGTTTTTTGAGCATCACATCAGCATATTAGAATGATTTCTGAAGGATCATGTGACACTGAAGACTGGCGTAATGATGCTGAAAATTCAGCTTTGATCACAGGAATAAATTACATTCTAAAATATAATAAAATAGAAAATAATTATTTGAAATTGTAATATTTCACAATATTACTGTTTTTTTTTTTACTGTATTTTTGATCAAATAAATGCAGTCTTGGTGAGCAGAAGAGACTTCTTTCAAAAACACAAAAAAAAAACTCCTACTGACCCCAAACTTTTGAACAGCAGTTACATTAATTTAATTTGTGCATGCACACAAACACCATTTTTGTAGAGTCAAATTTGTGAAAATCCATGCATTTGGGTTTACTTTTTCAGAGAGGACAAAAAAGATGGACTAATGTATGTGTCCGTTCTTCAACAGTAACAGTTGGGTTGGGTCAGGTCACATTCACGTACATGGAGTGCATCCTCCCTAAAGCACTGTGTTTGTCTTTGCAGGACTTTGAGATGAACGCAGAGCTGACGATGGCTGTGATCGGTCTGCTGGAGGAGGTGCTGCGAGATCCGGATCTTCTGCCGCAGGAGAGGAAGGCTGCAGCTAACATACTGAGGTGACACCCACTCCATAGGAGATATCTGTCAGACTGCCTTTGTGTGCTTCAGTTGCATGAGTGATAAATCTTTAAAAATCTGAGAGAGTTAGTTTGATGTCTTACAGTGGGATAGTTCACCTAAAATGTTTTTTCATCTACCCACCCTTGAGTTAGTTGAAGCACTTTGAGGTCGGTAAGGTTGAATTTATTTGATCAGAAATACAGTAAAAACAGTAATATTGTGCAATATTCTTGCCATTTAAAATAACTATTTTCTGTTTGAATATATTGTAAAATGTAATTTATTTCTGTGATCAAAGCTGAATTTTCAGTATCATTACTCCAGTCTTCAGTGTCACATGATCTTTCTGAAATCATTCTAATATGCTGATTTAATTATTACTATAACTATTTTTGTGAAAACCATGATACATTTTTCGAGGATTAGTGAATGAATAGAAAGTTCAGAAGAATAGCATTTATTTGAAATGTAATCTTTTGTAACATTATAAATGTCTTTACTGTCACTTTTGCTGACTTAAAAGAAGTAACTATGTCTGTTTTTGAAGCAATTGATAGCAAAATTTTGGAAGAAATAGTACAGCACCTTAAATCATCAACCTGCTATCTTGACACACTTCCCACATCTTTTTTCAAAAGTGTGCTTAACTGTTTAGAAGCAGATCTCTTAGAAGTGGTTTTCCAAACTCCCTGAAAACTGCAGTTGTTAAGCCCCTTCTGAAAAAGCGCAATCTTGATAACACCATATTGAGCAACTATAGACCAATATCAAATCTTCCTTTCATAGGTAAGATTATTGAAAAGGTAGTTTTTAATCAGCTGAACAACTACTTAAACTTAAATGGATATCTAGACAATTTTCAATCTGGCTTTCGAGCACATCACAGCACAGAGACAGCACTCATTAAGATAATAAATGATATTCGCTTTAATTCTGATTCTGGCAAAATATCAGTGCTGGTACTACTAGATCTTAGTGCTGCGTTTGACACTGTCGATCATAACATACTTCTAGGGAGACTGGAAAACTGGGTCGGGCTTTCTGGGATGGTACTCAAATGGTTCAGGTCATACTTAGAAGGGAGAGGTTATTATGTGAGTATAGGAGAGCATAAGTCTAAGTGGACGTCCATGACATGCGGAGTCCCACAAGGCTCAATTCTTGCACCGCTCTTGTTTAGCCTGTATATGCTCCCACTAAGTCAAATAATGAGAAAGAACCAAATTGCCTATCACAGCTATGCTGATGATACCCAGATTTACCTAGCCTTATCTCCAAATGACTATAGCCCCATTGACTCCCTCCACCAATGCATTGATGAAATTATCAGTTGGAGTGCCAGAACTTTCTTCAGTTAAACAAGGAGAAAACTGAAGTCATTGCATTTGGAAACAAAGACGAATTTCTCAAGGTGAATGCATACCTTGACTCTAGGGGTCAAACAACTAAAAATCAAGTCAAGAATCTAGGTGTGATTCTGGAGACAGACCTTAGTTTCAGTAGTCATGTCAAAGCAGTAACAAAATCAGAGTAATATCATCTCAAAAACATTGCAAGAATTAGATGTTTTGTTTCCAGTCAAGACTTGGAGAAACTTGTTCATGCCTTTATCACAAGCAGGGTGGTTTATTGTAATGGTCTCCTCACCGGCCTTCCAAAGAAAACCATTAGACAGCTGCAGCTCATCCAAAATGCTGCTGCCAGGATTCTGACTAGAACCAGAAAATCTGAGCATATTACACCAGTCCTCAGGTCCTTACGCTGGCTTCCAGCTACATTTAAGATTGATTTTAAAGTACTTTTACTCGTTTATAAATCGCTCAATGGCATAGGACCCAAAGACATTGCAGATATGCTTACTGAATATAAACCTAACAGATCAGTCAGATCATTAGGATCGAGTCAGTTAGAAATATCAAGGGTTCACACAAAACAAGGGGGGTCCGCTTCTAGCTATTATGCCGCGCACAGTTGGAACCAGCTTCAGATGAGAGATCAGATGTGCTAAAACATTAGCCACTTTTAAATCCAGACTCAAAACTCATCTGTTTAGCTGTGCATTTGTTGAATGAGCACTGTGCTATGTCCGAACTGACTGCACTGTATTCTATGTATAATCATTTTCTATTTCTGTTTTAAATTCATTTTAAATCAATTTCTAATTCCATGTCTTTATTATTTTTAATTCCTTGTTTTTATTGCTGTGATTATTTTTTTTAACTTTTTTATTTTATTTTAATAACTTTTTTACTTCCTTTTATGTAAAGCACTTTGAATTACCACTGTGTATGAAATGTGCTATATAAATAAACTTGCCTTGCCTTACCTATGTATAATCATTTAAGATTTTTAACTGTTTTAAATTCATTTTAAATCAATTTTTATATCATTTCAAAAGTTTAAACAGAAGGTTAAAGTAAGTGTTGTGATGGTAAAGAGAATGTGGGCAAAGAAAGACAGTGTGTTGGTTAATCAATTGAAAGTAGGACCTCTGAGTTCTATTTGTTTGGTTTATGATGGTCAAAGTAAGTAGGGGGTGAAGTAGTGGAAAAGTTAGGTGTTTTGGAAGGTTTTTTCACTTAGTGCAGAAGAGTTTGAACAAAGTTTGAGAGTGTTTGTTTTTAAATTCCTTGTTTTTATTGTTGTGATTATTTTTTTAATGACTATTTTACTTACCTTTATGTAAAGCACTTTGAATTACCACTGTGTATGAAATGTGCTATATAAATAAACTTGCCTTGCCTAAAAATATTAATTTCTTAAAAAAAAATTTTTTTTTGAACTTTTGAAAGGGGAAATCTATAGAATTTTGTGAAATGGATTGAAATAATAAAATATGCATTTAATGGGGGAAAACACATCGTATGTGATGAGTAAATACTTACATTTTTTAAATGTGCAGTTTTAGTTGAACTACTCCTTTAATAATGTTCATCCTTCCCCAGTGCACTTTCTCAAGAGGAACAAGATGATTCACAGCTGAAGATTGAGGATATTGTGCAAATGGTTAGTATGCAGTACTGAGACGGCAGCACTGAAGTCTCTCTGATTTGTGTGTATAGATGTACAGTATTTCATTCATGCAGTGTAATTTTGTGTGTTCTCTAGTCTGACTGTCCGAGGGTTGAATGCTTTGAGTCGCTGTTGGCGATGGAACTTGCAGAACAAATCACCCTACTGGACCATATTGTGTTCCGGAATATTCCATATGAGTGAGTGTATTACTTTACTTTAGAGAGCTTTATTCTTAAATGTTTGGTGATTTACTATTTACTAGCATTGCATAATGTTTGATAAAGATGTTTGACTTTCCAGGGAGTTTCTTGGTCAAGGCTGGATGAAAATGGACAAAAACGAAAGGACTCCATACATTATGAAGACCAGTCAGCACTTCAATGATGTGGGCAAAAATGATATACTATAAACATATCATTATTAGTTGTAGTAGTAGTGTTTTAACAGAAATATTACTATATATAGAATTATATACATATAATATCTTAAATTACAATTGTACTGTAAAATAAATTAATATTTGATCATTCTAATAATTAAATGCACTATGCTTGACTCAGAAGCATGCGGTGCATCAGACTATACAGTTATTTAAGTAAACTGCAGCCTTTGGTTAGATACTCGCAGCCCATGTTACTTTTCATTTTACATTTAATAAAATAGTAATAATTTACAGTTAGGTTTCATTTGTTAATATTAGTTAACCACACTACTAGTAAACATGAAGGAGCAATGAACATTTTTTAAATCAAACGTGAATTAACATGAACAAACAATGAAGAATTGTACTTTTATTAACTAATATTATCAAAGATTAATAATTGCTGTAAAAAATATATATTGCTCATGATTAGGTCATGTTAGCTAATGCATTAACTAATGTTAACGATCATTTCATTCTAGTGAAATTTAGAAATTTAATAACAAGCAATTATAATAATTAAATCAGATAAAAATACAATCTTTTAATCACTATCAAATAAAAAACCTTTTAGCACAACAACAACTTTTACAAAATTAAAATAAATACATTTTAAAATAAATTTTATAAAATAGTCAATAGTCTCAAGGGTATTTTTACAGAATCATGGTCCTTATTGTAGAGTGTTACAATAAAATTAATAGTTAGATACAATTAATAGTTAGCTTTTATTATAAACTCACAAACACCCTGCAGTTCCTGCAGCAATTTATCATTTTTAAGACCGAAAAAGACAACATTAAATTATTGTCTTTTGTAACTGTAAATTCCTTAATGTGATGTGAGTGAGTCAATATAACTTCTTAATATTTTTCTGAACAGATGAGTAATCTGGTAGCATCTCAGATCATGGCTCATGCAGACCTGAGCTCCAGAGCCGCATCCATTGAGAAGTGGCTGGCCGTGGCTGATATATGCCGCTGTCTCAACAACTACAACGGCGTCTTAGAGATCACATCCGCACTGAACCGCAGCGCCATCTACAGGCTAAAGAAAACTTGGGCCAAGGTTTGCAAACAGGTGAGTCGAAAAAGCCACACCGGTTCCATAGCATTGTAAAATAGAGTGGCCGTACGTCCTTATAAATTGCTGGGTTTTGGCTTTGTCTTCCTGTTGACAAGCTCTCTACAGTTCTCACATACATTATAAGTATGTATATTTGCTTTTCTTTGATTGTTCTCTGTAGATTCCTCCTCTTCGCACACCACGATTGGTCAATTATGTACAATGCCTGCACACTGTTGGTCAAACTTGGGCTGCATGATAATAGTTAAATGGTTAATTACGATTATTTTGGTCAAATGTAATCATGTTTGTCATTTTTACATTTCATCAGAATTATTGCACTTTCACATAAGCACAAATCAAGAGAACGTCAACTCGCATGGTTTGCTTAAAGATTTAGTTGCATCAAACAGCGCAAATGACCACAAGAAAGAAAACAGACTGGCTGTATTACATTTTATTTGAGCTGAATATCTCAATAGAGATTGCTAAACTCTAACTTAAATGTTTGCTGGTGTTTACAGATCATCAGCGCTTTTTTTTTCTCCCAGAATGTAGAGAGAGTGTGTGCACGTGGTTGCCAGATTGGGAAAATTAAGTACACCACTGAACAGAAAATATATCAATTTATGAAAAAAGATTGGGGGATTTAAAGTCTTGAAATCTGGCAACCGCAGCTATGAAAGCCTGTTGAGGCTTGTTTCCAATTCAAGATTATGCATATGCCAAATTAAAATGAATAATTTCTAGGGTAATAACCACTGTGCACATATCACAGACGATTATGCTTACTAAATTGAAAAAATCAGAAATCCTGATCACAATTAAAATGAGATTCATTATGCAGGCCTTCAGTCATTACCTTCAGCAAGTTTATAAATAATTTTTTTTTTTTTTTTTAAATCCCCCAAACATATATGAGAAAAAGAGAACGTATGGTGACCCTATGTAAACAAACACAGTATATGTGATTTTTGTTCCTTTTGTTTATTTTAACCATGTGGGAAATTGTTTATTATTAGACCAAGGCACTTATGGACAGACTGCAGAAGATAGTTTCATCTGAAGGGAGGTTTAAGAACTTGAGAGAAACTCTGAAAAAGTAGGTTTGAGTTTGTTAGATTTGCACAGAATATAAAAAAATATATACTCTGATTTTATACTAAGTGGCATATTTGATCCACAGCTGTAACCCTCCATGTGTGCCCTATCTGGGCATGTACCTGACGGATTTGGCATTTATCGAGGAAGGAACGCCCAACTTCACAGAGGAGGGTCTCGTCAACTTCTCTAAAATGAGAATGGTATTTACACAATTCTTCAGCTTGTGGTGTTTGTAGGACATCACATTTTGAAAGACATCAGTGAACCTGTCTTCAAATGTTTGATGTTTTTCACAGATCTCGCACATAATACGAGAGATCCGACAGTTCCAGCAGGCGCCCTACAGGATTGATATGCAAGCCAAGGTACAGTCTGAACCTATAATGACATGATGGAACAAGTAGATATAGAATTGCTTTAGGCGAAGTGCACACTACAAGACAGAACCTCAGTGCTCATGTACAACTTTAACCCTGTAAAACCTGACATAAATAAATAATAGAAAAAGTATGCATGTTTTTTTTTTTCCCGTTGAGTATCATATTTGATATATCAGGCATTTATGTCTCATATAGTATGATATAGTGAGAATATGGAGGGAACAACACTTTTTTTGAGTCACAAACTTAGTAAAATATGCAATTCGGAGCAGATGCTGATATTTATGTGACCAAAAAGTAAGATGAAATTCTGATGCTTGAAATGTAAGTCAATGAGATCTTTATAACAGTGTAGCAGATACTTACATAAAAGGAGTTAACTAGTTAACTGAGGTTCGGGAGCAGGGCCACGCCTCCCTCAACCACCTCATCCAATCACCTCACTTCCCAAAACTTACTTATGTCAGGCCGACCCCTTTGGCTCTGTTCATCTCGTTCTCTCGAACAACCATGGATCCAGAGATACAGATCAACTCACCCGATGCAGATGACGACCTTTTCGAATCCAACTCCTCTCAACCAGGGATTAGCTTGCAGCAATCCAACCCGAGCCGCACTTCGCAACGCTTGCGATCAGCCGTAACCATTCCTCGACCTCGCGAGCATTCTCGCTCTAATACACCTCAAGGAAACGCTTCAACTCCAGTGCGATCACAGGCTCCCTCATCTCCAGCATCAAGAGCCTCTAACAGAGACAGCCATACCCATCGCAGACGCGGAAACAGGCCTCCTCGCTCTCCTCGTCAGCAGCCGCTTCCCCAGCGCGCAACTCCTGATAGCACGTGCCGACAATCTCGACCCCCAGAACCAATGACGATATTTCGAATTGGACCATGGCTCGCCTTCAACACACTCTTAAAAATAAAGGCATCCACTTAAATCGCTTAGCTAATAAAGCAAGACTATATCACCTATACTTAGAATCCACCAAAACCTCTACATCAACTCAAGCACTTTCCATCACCTGCGACGTCATGAGGCACCTCCCTCCACCGCAGAGCCAAACAGCAGCGCCAGCTCCCCCTAGCGAGGGACAAGTAATAACTACACCTACAGCTACTTCACCTGATTTCACTCAAATCATGTCATCCTTCTTCTCGTCTCTGTGTTCACAAATTAATCAAAATCCCCAAAATCCCTCATCCTTTCATCCAATCACCCATTCCTCTACCCTTCCTTCAGCCGTACTCAGTAATACGGCTCCTGTTTTTTCCTATGCTCCTCCCCCTATCCCCCCAGTCCAGATACCCCAGCCAGCTCCCCAAGAGGCTCTACTCCGCGCTGACCAATCTGGATTCCCTCAACCTCCAACTCTTCTTTCAACTAGGGATGGGCGATATCTTATCGTTTGCGATATACCGGTAAAAATTCTCCCCACGATAAGAATTAGTCTTCCCGCGATAATAACGATAAAG
>JAFVLL020043013.1:0-41130 GCA_021397915.2 Tor tambroides
ATATATATATATATATATATATATATATATATATTACCATGATATGCGTTAAAAAGCCATTGTAGTACCACAGTACATTTTAGTACATGTTAGCAATGGCTTATTTCTTATTTTCTTTTTCATTTTAGCATACTTCTCTTCTAATCCTCTGTTTAGTCCATAAATAAGGGTTTTGTCTTATTTTACTAGGGGATGCACAATATATTGATTACACAAAATAAGAGACTTTTTTTATTTTTTGAACACCCAGTATTTAATTGTGATGCTCATTTCTCCTATTTTTACATTTATTTTACCTTTATATTCATCTAATGCTCACTAAAGTAATCAGTGAAATAATTTTAGAACATTTTTAAATGTAATCTTTAGCAAATCTCAAAATGAATATGCATTTTTCATACTGTACATCACAATGATGTGACACCTAAATTCACTAGTAGCATTTAAAATGACTGATTTTCTGGTAATATTTTTTTATTTATTCTGACAAAATAGTATGGAATTGTAATATCAGCCATTTATGGGTTATTGGCCATAAAATGTATATGTATCAGCCAAAATTTTAACATCAGTGCCATTTAATATCCAGCTCCATTTTTCTTCTTCCTCACCTGAGGGGCAGCAGGAACCCATAACGGATGACAACGCCAAGACCCCACAGCACTGTCAGTCTGGTGCTAATGTGCTGGAAGTTATAGTTGCTCCTGGTCAACAAGTTCCAGGACTCAAGCTCCTCTGCCGTGAAACGTTTGGTAACCTCGTCATCTACGATGCTTTCAATGCCACGGCGGCAGAAGTAGAAAGTGTCTGACATTTCAAACTCTGATGAGGAAGGGGAGGGGCCTGTGGTTGTGGAGGCGGAGCCATCCAACTCTCGACTGCTGCCGTTTCGTCGAATCTCTTTGAGCTCCTCTTCCAGAGATGTAGGTTCTTTAGCAATAATGCCTGAGATTAAATAATACATACAATATCAAAACCCTGAAGAAATGATATTTTAATACGCAACTGAACTCACAGACAACGCCGGTATTTGTTGCCGGATCTTTCTATTGATAGGTCAACTGACAAAAACACCTCAGTACATGTCCCGTGAGATCGACTGAGCACTTGGGAAACGCCAAAACAAGCAATGCCACTCAGATTAACAAGCAGATGAGCACACAGCAGGAGTAATAGATCATTTTCCCATAGGTGTAACAGCGTAGAGTGTTTACACAGCCACTGACACACGTACCATTAAGACTGTAAGGCTTGTAAAGAAGATGGTTCTTCTCCTTAGCTCCTCTTTCCATCCTCACTGTGGCCCACTGGAACAAAGCAAAGCAAACTCAATTTAATGTCATTATCATTGCAGCATCCTAGTACTGTTTTACTGTTGTCAGAATTCTCTTTAAAAAAAAGTTAAGTATTATCTAAATATTTATGTACACAAATATATTAAATTCATATTTACCCATCTGATCATGCTTGAAAAAACAATTAATGGGAGAAAATATCTTCATTCTTCTTTTTACTTCAAAGTTTCTGCAGTGATGACATTTTTTGTAGGCCAACACACAAGCTAGCAACACCCTGGTCGCCTCTACAAAAACTCAATAGGATTTTCCATTTGCTTTTGGATTATTGCTAAAAATACCAACTAAAGTTTATGATTCTTACATGTTTTGTTCATAATGATAATCTTCACAAATGAGCACAATTTTGAAGCCTAAATACAGCAGAAGTAAAAAGCTTAACATAGGCTATAAATGCCACTGACATGATTTCAGCGTCACCAGCATGAAGTCTTTATTTATATAAAAAAAAAAAATTAAAAAAAAACTTTTCCCTGATAGTTTGAGTGTGCAAAAGCGTGATTAAAAAAGCCCATTCAAAAACCTGCTGACTTCAGTGCAATGGAGCTGGAAGTGCTAAAATGCTACAGTAACTTGTTTCCGGGTTTTGGCCTACAAAAAAAAAAAAGTCATCCCTGCAGCACTCTATTACATTTCTAATGTGCATTCAGCCAGTCATTTTCACGAAATAAAACTCATACACTTCCTCAGTGGATTATATCATAATGGACCCTAAAATAAAACTGCCTGTTTCATGATATGAAAACACATTGTGGTGGACTATAGCACAAACACACACATACATACTGAACGTTCCCCCAGGGAACAACAAGCACTTTATTGAAAAGCTGTGGGAGGAGGAATAATGTCAGTATGTTAATTCAGGCATGTGGAGCACACAATGCACACAATTGACTTACTGCACTCAGAATCAGAAAACACTGAAGGGCTGCTACTGATATCTTGCAAAATGAACACAGGTTTTGCTTTAACTTCGATGCCTCAGTGTTAGCCTATTCATTTGTCTTATTTCGCTATCTGAACCAAGGATTCTTCTAATCTGTAATGAGAGTACCATAAGGTTGAGGATAGAATACAGACACATCACAGTTTTTCATAATTTTGTCAGTGGAGCTCACGGTAAAATTAAACTTTGCAATCCTAAATGTGCAGCTCAAACTGCAGAGCAGTAGGTGCTACATACAATCCGGAATAGCACTTTTTTAGCATTTTACTCTTATTATTATTATTATTATTATTTATTTTTTTTTTAGGTGTTTAGGAACAATATTATCTGTCAAACTTCCTCTTTATTGCTTCCCCATGACTAGGTTGGCCAAGCTGAATGTTGTTTAACACCCAAACAACATGAAGTTTAACTAGAATTTCCCCTTTTTTTCAAGAAATTCTCTTGATTGTTGTTGGAAATATACTTGTTTCCAGAAGTTTCAGGCAGCAGTACTAGTGTCACACACCTGTCTGCTCATGCTGTGTGAACGCACGACCGGTTACATAACTACCTCACGTCCGTCTGAAGCTATGTTGAAATAAATCAGCCACAGCTGGAGAAGAGCAGCCCCTCAGCTCTTCACTCCACCTCCACGCCTGTCTCTCAACTCTCTATAATTATAATATGGGGGAAACAGTGCCAGTAAAGGAAGCAAATCATGTATTTTCTAGAAACATTAACCAGATGTGCATCTGATCAACATGTCCTCCTCATCCCGATCTCATTTCTTGCACCTGGCCTCTCTTAATTACACAGAAACTGTGTTTATATGTAGATCTGAACAGGTTTTGGATCAATAAAAAAGAACTGCAAACAGAGCACTCAACATTCAATATCCTCCCAACTCCATCCACAACATTATGAATATGTAAAATATGTCAATGTGCTCTGGAAGCACATGAGAAGTTCACACTACCAAGTGCACTCCATAAATAAAAGGTGCATTTTGATGCTTTATGTTAGTAACAGTTTTTTGGACATGGTACTGTGATAATACCATGTTTTTTGAACATGTATCTAGATGGTGCCATGCTATTATTTGATAAACCTTAGAATACCATATAAATACCATGGCACATGAATAAGGATGCACAATATAGTTATCATATTGGTTATTGTAAATGTTACATTTTTAACCGTTGTTAAATGTTTACATTTTGATTCTAAAACTCATTTTTTTAAATGCAAATATTTTAATAACATTTAAAAGCCATATTTTGCAAATATAATAACTTGTATAATTTTTTCCTACTGCCTAAATTCATTTATAGTATTTAAAACAACTGATTTCATTTAATTGAATGATTGGTTATTCATCACTCTCACTCCAACCTTCCTGTCATCTCTATACTATGCAGTAAACAAATGCAAGGCCACAAATAAATCAACCTGAACAACAGCATCCTGAAAGAGAGCAAGATGACCTTCAACTCACCTTAAACACCTTGAGCAGCGTCTTCATGTAGAGGCTGCGGATGCCGAAGGACAGACCAAAAATGGCAGGAACGATGATGAAGACCAAGAGCAGTGTGAACCAGACAGTGAAAGAGATGCCCAACAGCATGCACAGCAGATTATTGAAAGGAGACATAAAAGGGCCCATTTTTACAAAATAAAAAAGTGGTTTGTTTTAGGAAGACAATAAATAAATTGGGAAAGGAAAGTGGACCCAAAAGTCAGCTTTTAGGGTCAAAGTCTCCAGATCATAATGTGGAATGGGTCCATAAAGAAGACAGGTGACATTATAAAGAGTTCCATTTCCTTCGGCGCATGACTGGATGAAACAAACACATCATTCTGCGTGCGGCACTGCCCAGAGGCGATTTACTTTGCTTTTAATGATGCATATCCTTCAACACTGGCAATTCAGATGCCTGTAGGCTCATAGAACTTGACAGCTCTATGCTCAGAACTCTGGAATGAAGAAACACAAACAGGAAAAGGATTACAATTCACTCAAGTACAGGGTTATTCAAATCAAACCGATAGTGACTGAACACACCAAAGTAAATGCAACAGGTTCAACACAATGCCAAACAAAGTGGCCTGGAGCTACACTGGGATCTCAAACAAGGACACATTTGAGTCACAGAGCTCCCACAAGTACAGCGGTGGGAGACAAACTTACATAATGGAGAAGAGAAGAGAAGAGAAGAGAAGAGAAGAGACTAATGCAACTCAGTCTGAATTTTACTCAGTATTCAGCCAAAAAATATATACGATACAATTGTTAAAACTATTAAAAACTGTTTTCAGTAACTGAAATAAAACTAAAACCATACAAAATATGAATACTAGATTTTTTTGTAAACTTGTAAACTGAAATTCAAGATGTTGCCTTGACAAATAACTGAAATAAAACAAGTTTAAGTAATAAGGTAATGAAGTAACAAAATCAACAAAACCAAAATAAAAATAATTCAATCGATATATAAATATAAAGCTATATATAAATATTAAAAACACTAATAAAACTGAAAGCACATGACAAATTACAACTGCATATACTCAATATTCAAATTAAAATATATAATATAATAGTACTGTATATAAATATAAGGTAAATAAATATAACTAAAGAAATATAAGGTACAGTTAAGATTTTCACTAAAGTAAATCTAAAGCACAAACTATGCAAAGTAACCTACTTAATCACTATTTTACCTTAGTAATGGTCTTTTTTTTTTTTAAAGGCATGCAGTTAATAGTTATTGGTCTACCCAGGTAGATCATATGTCATAATTTAACTGGAAATAATTTGGAAGTAACTGGATTAAAATGATTTGCTTTATGTTAAAATGAAGTGAATGACAATTATATTTTACATTAAAACACATTTCATTGACTGTTCTAAATAACAAAAAACGAAAACTTTCCTTAGTAACGTAGTTGAATAAGTAATGAGTTTCAATAGCACTTGACTACAATTAAACAAATAGTAGGCTAATAGTAATGAAGTACAATTATTCAAGTACATACACGTCAGGTTATATTGTAACCCTGTTCCAAAGAAAAAAATGATCCACTACATGACTTTATAAGCAGGTAATCTCTACCAGCTAAAGCTTTCAGCTAGTTGGTTGATGAACGGAGCGAGCAGCGGATCTGCTGAACGTCGCACCGAGACACGCCGCTCATCCGCGCATCACGTGGGCTGTATCTATCACTTACTCGGCGCTTTATGGAGCTGCTTCTTTGTCAAACTGGAGACGCGTCATCATCGTGCTCAACGACACCGGCAGAACAGACTGTCACGGAAAGGATGCAAGACCGAAGATCAGCACGTCGTGAGTGACGTACAAACTGACGCGTGTCTGTAACCACACCACGGGAGTTTTCATATGAGTCAGACGGGAGTTTTAATATGAGTCAGACGGAAGTCTCCCAGCAGGGGGCGCATCGAGGCTCAGAAAACACAATCCCGTATTGCGACACATTCAAATCTCAAGGCGTTTTCTGTCTCACTGGAGAAATGTGTACTTTAAAACTAATCATTAGTTATATCACGATGTTCAAAGGATTCGTATAAATGGTCGCTCTAGAAATTGCTCAAATATATTTTATAATGTAGCTAGTAATCTCAAACGAATGTGATTGGTTAATCCTGAGAGGCGATGAGAAAAGTAACAGGTTTTATGTGATCACGCTATCAATGCGCGGCTTCCGCTATTTGTTGAATAATAATTCACATCTTTGAGGAGCTAAAATAGCATTTCTTGTGGCCAACAACCACATAGTCCATATGTAGTCTACCTTGCCGAGATACTGAAAAAAGGCACTTTTAAATCCTAAAAAGCTAAAATAAATGTTTTCAAAAAGCATAAGAACTTACACTAAGAATCCACCAGGTGGTGCTGCAGCACTGTGGCAATTATATTTTTTTGCCCGTTGTAATTGCCTCAGAAACATTAATACGGCCCAAAATGCTTCAAACCGTTAAATGTCACTCAACGAATATTATTGTCTTTTGATAATACCCCCAGATTCACTGAATAGAAATCACCGTAAAATGCCAACTAGACAAAAAATTAATAGGCCTACAGAAATCATTCGAAAACTTTTTTTTCTTTTGTGAGACTGTGTGTTTTTGTGTATTGTTTTGAGGATTTCAGTAGTTTATTGCGCATACATAACCAGTTTCATAATGTTTAAGGTAGACTTAACCACTTCCTAATAAATTACAGTATTGCATGTGCATATATACAGTGCTACAGTAGGTAGTAACTGATTAAGTTACTTTTAATTAGAGTATATTAGCTACATTTTAAAATGCTCATAATGAAATTACAGTTACACTCATAAAAATAAAGGTTCTTTATTGGCATCAAAGAACCTTTACCATCCATGGAACCTTTTCATTCCACAAAAGGTTCTTTAGATTATATTCTTCAAAAATGGTTCTTTTAAGAACGGTTCACTGAAAGGTTCTTTGGGGAACCAAAACTGGTTACTCTAAAGCCCCCTTTTGGAACCTTTATTTTTAAGAGTGTACTTTTTATAGATTACATGATTGCATATTATTCACACAGTGACATTAAATTATTCATAATTTATTGATTCTTCTTTTAAATATTCCTTTCTAAAAATGCTATTGTGTGTCATACCATTCAGCTTTGATTATATTCCCAAAAACAGACAGAAAGAAGTATTTCAAGGACTATATTTTCTTTCCCTTTGCTTTTTTATATCAATGGTAAGTTTAAAACACATTTGATAAAAAAAAAAGTAATCTAAAAGTAATCTAAAGTATTCAGAATACATTACCTAAAATTAGCAACCTACAAACCACAATTTATTCAGACACCTTCAACATTTCTCACATTATCACAGTTTATTCGCTTTAGTTTAGAAAATGGTAATAAAATATGACAAGAACTCAAGAGTTAAACTGCGTCAGAACAAATTAATCTTGATAATGTCAGATAACTTTGATAGAAAGTTATGTAACCAAACATGGTCAGCTCAAAGTGTAAATCAAATTTTTGGTCCCAAATTTTTTATCAGTTTTACTGGTAGTCCACTGTATGAAGAGTTTTTGGGTGTAATATGTCAGTTTACTTTATTTTGCTATCCTCACTCACATAAATGAACTACAGTGCCCTGCATCCACTAATAAAAAAAATATGAAAAACTATATCTGATATATAACTTTTGGTTTGACTAGATTACGTTACTAACTACAGATTCCATCATGTAATCTGTAATCAGTAACGGACTACAATTTGTAAGTAATTACCCAGCTCTGATTATATATACACATATCTGCATTTTATGATGTTTGTAAACAAAAGTGTCATAATGTGAGCAGATGAAAACCACTAAACGCAAACAATAACTCCTCAAAATGATTACATTAATAACACATACAAAATAATCATTAAACTTCCATAACAAACAAACAGATACACAACAAAAGACACACCCAGAGGAGCAGCTGAGCAGAGTTTTGTGAATAATTCCACCCACCAAAAACCTGACGTCAACCTTTAATCGGGACAGTAGACTCAGCTTGACTTCTGACCCCACTACATGAAGGCCAAAGCAGAGAACAGAGCCTGACCAGACTGTTTTCTAAGCAAAGGTTTCTCTTTGAAGTGACACCAGTGATGCCACTGTTGACCTTTAAATGTGAAAGAAAAAGAAATATAAAAAAAAATAATTGTCCATGTTCATCTGATCTGAGAACAGTGTGGCTCTCTGTGACAGAGCTGTTTTATAGGTTACTGATTGTGGGAGCTTTTCTGAAACCAGTTTCAAGGATTTTAGTTGACAAGGAAACTATTCTAGGAAAGAGAGAGGACAGAAAATGAGCTGTGATTGGTCACTGTGCATTGAAATATATGATGGACAGACCTGAGTTGAACATTAAAACCTACTGACCACACAGAGTAACTCACAGATCTCCACTGCAGATCATCCAAACAGGTAAGGATAACATCATCAGTCTATAGTTGACATAATAAATGCTAACTGTTCACAAAAAGGTTGAATTTGCTCAAAATCGATAGACATAATGAACTAACAATTAACAACACTTTTGCATTCATCACTCAGTGTTAATGTTTATTTCTACATACTAATACATGTTTAACATGAATGTCCTGTATGACTTGACATTAATGTGTAATTATCAATGAGCAAGTATAGTAGTATATTTATAAATAACAGTAACAGATGCTAACTGTCTCTTGCTGCCACACAAGATTTTATCTTAACTGAGGCTGGGTAACTGAAATCGGTATATTCTAAAATAAGAACTGACCTTTGATTCTTTAAAATATGTAACGAATATTATTAAATTATCCAGTAGACTCAACAGTTGATTAATATTTTCTAGAAAAAAAATGCATCTCTTCCTGAGACAACCATTAAAACTATTCAGTAATATTAACAAGTAATAAAACTATTATATCACTACTTTTTAATAGTAAAACTTTTTAAACAGTGAATTTATTTATTTATTCATTCATTCAATCATTCATTCTAGAGTTACAGTTACCTCTAACCGGTTACTTCTAATGGAGGCAACTGTAACTCGTTAGTAAATTTAATATAAATATCTGGCCTTTCTTAATGTAAATATATTAGTGGTAATATTACTGCTGGTACGTAAAGAAAGTTGATTTGTAATATGTGTTACTGATGAAAGGATATGTAAAATAATACATTTAAATAAATAAATAAATTCTCCCTCCATTTAACTTTAATTTACACAATGTCATAAGAAATTGCACAACATGAAAGATATTCAGAAAAGGATTATAGATTACGGTTTAAAATGTCATGACTATTATTTCTATACATATTTTATATTTAATATATATATATATATATATATATATATATATATGTATTTATTTATTTATTTTAATAGTGTGTATTGTGTTAACACTGAAAATTACAACAAGAAGAAGTGCGCTTCAAAAACCCAGATGATGCACTTACTTGACCAAGAAAAAAAAAAAAAAGAAAAAAAGTCTGGATTATTGGACAGAAAGACAGGGGCTATCAGACTCTCAATCTGGATCACAAACGGCTTTTCAAAACTTCATACACTAGACGTTAGCGTACATAGTGCACAGTATGTGTGTACAGTGTATAGTTCATCACTTGGGTCACAACTTATGTCTCATAATTGTATAAAATGGTATAAATTTACTATTAAAGAGATATATGTTCTAAAAATGAAAATTCTGTCATCCTTTACTCACCCTCATGTCATTCCAAACCTGTATGATTTTCTTTTTTCTGTGGAGCATAAAAGAAAATGTTTTGAGAAACGTCTCAGTGTTAATATTTGCCCATCCAATGGAAGTATTGTTTTGGCTAACATTCTTCAAAATATCATCTTCTGTGTTCTGAAGAAGAAAAAACTCAAACAGGTTTGGAACAACATGAGGGTGAGTAAATGATGACAGAATTTACATTTTTGACTGAACAAACCCTTGAACTTTTTCTTTCTCTTTGCAGAGTTGATCAGCATTATCAACCAGAATGTGGATCCTTCAGAAAGTGCAGGCGGGAGCAGAAAGTCTCCCTGTGCAGATCAATCACCTCATCAGCAAAAACAAAGAGGAGATTTCAGCCAAGACCAGCATCTTCAATAAACTGCACAGCAACGTACTCACACCTGATAAAATCCCTGACTTCTTCCTGCCACCCAAGCTGACCAAGCGCTGCCTAATAGCAGATGCTGAGAAAATCTCACAGTGTCTGAACGAAGAAAAAAAAGCTTCCAGCTTTGCAAAAACATCACTGTCAAGACCTGATTCCACCCAGCCATTGAGAGCGAGTCTAAACAAATCTACAGCAGCTTTAAACAAACTCAAACCCATCCCATATTCGCTGAAATGCTATGAGTCCGGTTTATTCGAGAGTCCGAATACGCGTCGCAAAGAGTCTTTGTTCCATTCGACACTAACCAGTTACACACTAGAGCGAATGACCATCAAAACAGCCAAACTGTCCTGCAGAGCAGTGCTGAAGACGGCCAGCACTGAGAGCGACACAGCCTCTGCTGACTCCTCCCCTTACTCAACACCACCACCAATCAGAAGAGAGGATTTCACCATCTCTGAAGAGCCGCTTCAGCAAGATAGTCATGCCTTCAGAGACGAGAAAAAGAATGTTCTCTCCACTCCAGACAAAAAGTTCAAATCAAAAGTCCCTCACCGCACTAAAGTTATTCAAACGTCCCATTGCGCCAAACTAGCCCCGCCCATCCAGTTCCCACTGGACATGCTGCACTGCCAGGAACGCTTCCACCAGGAGCACGTGCTTCCTCTTCCTCAGAGAGGACGGGTGCGAGTCTCTGCCTTCAGGACCAGTGCGGCCCAGTGCTCTACGACAGTTCGCATTCGTGTGATTTCGGTGGAAGGCTTGAGAGATCCTGGTGACCTTCGACCTCTGACCTGCAGCTTGACCCTAAGCCTCACCCCAGGCAAGCTGCAGCGGCAACACAGCGCCATCATCAGGAACTGCCGTAACCCTGTGTTCAATGAAGATTTCTTCTTCCAGGAGCCTGAGGAGCAGCAGGGCAGTCTGGCCCTCAGACTGAAGGTGCTGGATAAGGCCTCAGGATTGGGCCGAGGAGTGTTGCTGGGAATTGTCATCAAACCTCTCTGTCAGCTACTGCCATTGTGATGCAAACACTCATGGAAATGCGCTCCATTTGAAGTTTTGTGCATGTAATTTTGACTGTGATAGAGCTCAGTTTGCAGTCCTAAATTAGCAAGACTTAGTGTTTTTGAGGCATAAAACATCCATTGCTGTAATGACGTCATGAGCCAATAGGATCTTGTTTGTTGAGTTTGTAAACATGTTTAAAAAATTATTTGGATGTTCTGCGTGGAGCTCCTAAAGGGACAAGGTGATGGAAAGTGTTGCATATGAGAAACATTCCCTCACAAAACGTATGCATTTTCCACAAGAAACTTTGTGTTTCTTCACGAGTTTTGCTTTATCCAGAGAAACTTTTGCGCACAATTTTTTTTTTTTGCACTTGCATTTGCACACAAAATTTTTGCATTCTCCAGAGAAAAATTGTTCCCTCCTAAGTTTTGCATTCCCCAGAAACTTTTTTCCTCACAAAACTTTTGTATCCCCCTGAAAAAACTTCTGCTTTGCATTCCCTTACAAAAGTTTTGAGTTGTCCCGAGAAACTTTGCGTTTCCTCACAAGTTTTGCTTCAGAGAAACTGTTTTTTTGCAAAACTTTTGCACCCCCCCCCAAAAAAAAAACAAAAAAACAAAAAAACAGTGAACACAAAAGTACTAAAATATTTTTTTCTCATATTTTTTCCTTGACCATGTCCTTAGAGACTGCAGTTTTACTCAGTTTTACTTTTATTTTTAAAACGCAAACTACATTTGAGCTGTGTCAATCTAAACATAAAACTACATCCAGCCATAAAGTAAAAAAAAAAATTGTAAATAAAAAGATCTCTTGAATTGCCTAAAGAAAGTAACTGCTCCATATCAAAATCAAAATATTAAGCATCATGATGCTTATGTTGTTTTTAATTGTTTAGTGAGTATTTAATGTATGTGTCTCACATTTATGAAACTTCTAAATAAACATATTATAATAGTGTAAATTTCTCGGAATATGGATTGAAGAGATAACAAGATTCATAAAAGAACAGAAATAATATGAAATTCCAAAGGCAACATTTAATTTTTTGATTATTAAAAAAAATATTGTTATACAAATTGGTATATTTTAATCTGATTAATAAAAATCACAGGTGATTGGCCAGTACTTAAAATTATTTTGTTGTTTTTTAGTTGTTTTTAGTACTATTATGGTATGTTTTAGTATTATTTATATACTATATTGTAGTATTTATTAATATTTTTAATATTCAGTTTTCACTTACATTTAAATTTAAGTGTTAATGTTATGTGCATTTGTCATTTTTATTAGTTTGTTTTTGTTTCTATTTTCCATTCTATTTAGTTTTCATTTATCTTTATTACAGTTTTAGTACTTCAACCTAAACTTTCTTTTAGTTAGTTGCCAAGGCATATCTATTTATCTATCTATCTATCATATAATATAATGAATATAATTTTAAATTAAATAACTGAAAATTAGAAATGTTGCCTTGGCACTGGTTTCTTCAATAAATGTCTGTCACATTCAAAGATTTACTCTGTATGAATGATTGCAAACTTTATTTCACACTCCACTCTATAATTGGATAATATTGTTAGTTCACAAACAAACAAAAAGTCTAAATTATCTTGGTGGGGCATGTTGTCCCACTCTATAGGGTGAGTAAGTCACATGGAACCCGTTTGACACTGATTTTAGAAGAAGAAAAATACTGAATTACAAACATATCCATATCCAAAAAAACATATCCATATTTAAAACATGTAATTGAATGACTTTTCAGGTAAAACAACACAGTAAAACAAATGAGGAAACACAAACAATTAGTAATCAAACAATAACTTTAAGGGCAGCAAATGATTCTTTTGGAGACAAGAAATTGTAATAAATGAACAGTATGAAAGACGTGACAAACTGCCCTAAAATCAGTTTGACAACTTGCCCTTCTTTATTAACTGAATACAATTTCTGAACACAAGAGGGCGAGCGTGAGTTTCCTCTCTCTGGTCTCAGCTTTGACTTTCTCAAGCACTCTGAGACCTTTACAGGAAGGAGAATGAAGACCAGTTAACAGAGGCCAAAATGTTTGCCTAATTGAGATAATCATTACAGAGATTTGCTGTGTATGAACTCTTTCACAAACACACATGTTGCAGGAGTGCACATGCTGTAAGGCCAGTGTTAAGCAGATAGAAAGAGAGTGCTAATTAGTCCAATAAAAACCCAAGTGCCTGCTCTAATAGCAAGATAAATGTGCAGGGAGGCAGCGCAGGACCTTTCCTTTAACTGCTGTCAACAGCCAATTAACTCGAAATGAGCAGTGTGTGCATCTCGCAACACTCATCAGACACATGCTTAAAAAATGAGCCCGCATGCATAGACACACACACACACGTGTTCATTTAGCCATCTAAATGGGGACATGCCATAGACTTCTGTTGTTTTTATACTGTATATACAGCCAGTTATATAAAGTGCTGTGGCTAAGGATATTGTACATTTCATTAAACTGAGGAACAAACTGCAACCGGGGCAAGTTGTCACAAAGGTTATAATCTCAGGAAATATGAGGTTGTAAAACAAAGGTCCAGTTACTCAAATGTATGTTTTCTTGTTGTGGATTTTATGTCCCCCCCCCCCCCCCTAAAAAAATTACTGTTTTTAATCAAAACAGTAAAACCCCATACTTTGAGAAGAAAAAAAAACTTGATGAAATGACAGCAGATTTTAACTTAAATGTTTTAAATTATGTTAACACTTTATTTTTAATGCCACATAGTTGCATGTTACATGTACTTATAGAATAAACAGTACATTATGCATAATTAAAAGTAAACCTAGGCCAAACGCTAACCTTAACCCTAAAGTACATGTAATGAATTAATATGTAATAATATTAATTACTTAATTATTAATGAATTTAACAACATCCCCTTAAAAGAAAGTGTATTTAATTATTTTTTTATTTTACGTGTACTTCATTTATTATTAATATATAATTTTACAATTTATTATTTTATTCTAACAATATTACTTTATTTATTCATTCATTCATTCTTCATAAATTGGTTTATGTTTCATAAATGTTTTACAGATACTGATTAAATACATTTTATAGGCTGTTTGATTGCAGGTTCCAGTCTGACGAATGCATCTTTTTTTGTGTCCATACACGTTAAAAAAAAAAAAAAACCTTAAAAAAAAATTTCCACTGGAGTTAAAGTATGACAGCTAGCCCTGTTCTCCCCTACTGTTCTTTTAGGACAGTTGAAAGTTATGAAAAGCTTAAAAATTCATTAAAGGTCTTAGAAACACTGACACTATGCCTTGAGAATTCATGGAGGTAATCAGAGGAAGTAGCAGACAATCTGCTATATTGAGCACCATTAACACAGGACTTGGCTGCATCTAACAATCCTTGTTAAAAGGACAACCTCCAACCATTTCAATTAGCCCGCGGGGCAGTCCGAACACGGCCGTCTATTCTTAGTGAATCACTGAGAAAGAGAGATTTAGTGATCAGCACTACAGCTCCGGTGACCTCTACTCATCTTTTGTTAATGCGTGGCAGATGAGCTTTTTATTATGAGCCGCTGACTTATGGCTGGAGGTGTGTTGAAGGGGAAAGGCAGAAGGCACACGCCAAGTAATGAAGCTCAGCCCTGAAAGAACAAATCAATGTGCTTCCACTGAACTCCAGCACATGTGAATCACAACCTGCAGAGCAAGAAACTACTGTATGATGTCCTTTAACATCTCTGTGAAGATATAGATAAATGTGTCCCTCAGTTTTAATCAGTCCACCCACAATGTTCATTAATTGCCGGAGAAATCTGAATCTGAATATATGTCATTTCCACTGTCATCACAGTCAGTCACAAGCACTTATATTAAAATTTTAAATTTTGTTAAAATTGGTTGCAGTGGAAATTATGTCTCAAACTAAGAGACTAAGAGTTGAAATTCAAAGAGGAAAAAAACACAAATTTCACTCATTTTCACTCATAGTTTAAAAAAATTTAAAAAGTATATTTTATGGTCAAATTTCATACTTGAAGGAATTCTTAACTTTAAAAAAAGTTACAAATTTTAAAGTAAATGAAAAATAAGAAAATCTATACATATAGGCATCTGTAAAGTAGCAAAAATAAATGATGAAGCCATGTAAAAATTTTAAAGAAAGCCAGTATAATTCAAGGTAAAAATCTTGAGAGTTGTAATATTTAACAAAATTAAACACCTTGAGAAATGCACAATACTGTTCAAAGGTTTGGGTTTGGTAAGAGTTTCTGAAAGAAGACTTTTATGATCACTATGGCTTCTGTTATTTAATTAAAAATACAGTAAAAACAGCAATATTGTGAAATATTATTACAATTTCAAATAACGGATTTCTATTTGAATATATTTCAAAATGTAATTTATACCTGTGATGCAAAGCTGAATTTTCAGCATCATTACTCCAGTCTTCAGTGTCACATGATCCTTCAGAAATCATTTGAATATGCTGATTCTGATTATTATCAATGTTGAAAAACAGTTGCTGCTTCATATATTTGTGAAAACTGTGATACATTTTTTTTTAGGATTATTTAAAGAACTGCATTTATTTGAAATAGATAAATCTTTTGAAATAAATAAATCTTTTCTGTAACATTATAAATGTCTTTACTGTCGCTTTTGACCAATTTAATGCATCCTTGTTGAATTAAAGTATGGATTTCTTAAATATATATATATATTTCTGGCCACAAACTTTTGAGCAAAAAGTATCATATATATTTATAAACGTAATGGTTTTTGAGCCAGTATGTTTTCCATCATCGTACCTAAATATGAACAGTCTTTATACGAAAGCTACTTAACAGTAAAAATTTCCCTGATATCAAAATTTCAAGAGGCAGACAGATTAAACAGTGAATATATCAATATCAGACAATATATCTATTACAATATGACCAATCCACACTTAATTAGTGGCCAGAATTATAACATTTATAAAGAATTATACAATTGCACTAAGTTGCTGTGCTGTTGCCGGGGCTCATGGTGGCAAGAAGCTTCATGAATTAATCGGTACATTATGAAGACGAGGTCTTTGCAGTCATTAAGACGGGCATGAATGTGTCACCTCCACCCCTGCTGAAGTCAGAGTAATTAACAATAATATCTCATATCAAATTCTGCCCCTCAACAAGCCGCAGACCAGCAACTTCACGATGACCTCATTCCTATTCATCATACTTTCCTGATAATCCATATTTAAAAGACTCAAGGGTTGAAAAAAATCAGCATATCCTTCTTATTGAAAAGTCATAGCGTAATCGTAATTGCAATAAGAAATGGTCACATATTTGCTTTTAACGGGCGGATTTTCACATGGCCTGTTTCATTTTCAACAGGCACTTACATATGCAAAATGTCACATTTTGTTTGAAATTTACACTGTAGCTGCTTATGGTAAAAGACAAATTTTAGGTCGTTGAAGATGCCAAGAAATGCTACCGTCAGACAGTAATGAATCCGGAGAGTAATGAAGAGAGAGGAAAGCAAGTGCAAGAAAGAGAGACGGATCATTTTCATTGACTAGATGCGATGTGGGTGTAGTTTTCACATCAGGCAGCCACTTGTGCATCTTATTTGTTCAGAGGGCAGGTTCGGCTCACTCCTGGTGCGAGCATGTGCTGCAGCGCGCAAATCAAGATGTAGAAGAGAGCCTTTGCCATGCTAAACAGTGACACTCTAAATGGCCTCCCAACTGGCTGCTTTTGTGTTGTGAAGAGGACCAGCTTCTCAACTTCAAAGGTGAAATTTATGTCAAGACGAGCGGGACAAAACAACTTTATCAGAGGCTGCTTTTGAAGTCCTGCGGCCGTCTCGACCGGCGCTTTACATGAAGCACAGCATCCCAGACAAACACACACACACACACACACACACACACACACACACACAGAGTAACCTTTCGGCATAGAAAATGTGTTAATTTTTTTAGACTGACATTTAAGTTGATAATTTAATTGATCCCGTAGTCGTCCTTATTCATGTATCAACATTATCTTAATGAAATCTAAATATGTAATCAGCAAAATGTTAAGAAAGTGTCACTTTTATCAGGAAATTAAACTGAAAAAATAAAAAATAAAAAAACAGGCCACCAGGTTGAACCGCATGATTACACTTAAGTTGAATTTGTGCTTGTAGTCATTTTCAACTACATAAAACAAATGTTTGCTTCTTGAAAGTTTCATTTATCTTTTTTTCTCTCTAAAATCTTTTAGTTTCATGTTTGATACTTTAAATTGAAGATTAGATGTAATACATAAAGGAAGACTAAAAGCTGCCTTGAACATTTTATGTGGAAAAAAATCAGTCCAGATCTCCATATGCAAGAGTGTTTTTTGCATAACAAGTCAGGTTAGGTATGCATGCATTATTCCTGGCCATATTAGAAAGTTACATAAAATACTGATGGCTGAAAATGAATTCAGTCCAGCAGTGAACTGAACACAACATTAAACTTATAAAGCAGCACTCAACAACTGGCTGGATTATTAGGTCAATGCTCCTCTGCTGGACAGCGCCATGTTTTCTGTAGTTTGGCAAATAGACTTTCTTCTCTATGCCTTAGAGCAACAATTGTCTTAATGTTCAAAAATGGTGAGGAAGCGAAACCATTACTATTAAGCTATTTATGCTTGTGGATGTTTAGCCACTGTCTGTCAGGAAACAGTTCAAAACGAAAGAATTCACAAAGAAGAATATTCAGTGAAAGCATAGTGTAAAGATTATTTAACAACTATTTCTATTTCATAAAAATGCTATTTTGTATTAAACAAAATTGTCTCATTTTCTCATATTACTGCCTATAATTTTACACATATATGCATAGTATATATGCATATATATGCTTTTAATTTCACATATATAAGAGTAAATTCAGTGTAGAGAACTAACAGATATAATGTTGCTCTGGTATATAAACAAATGAACAAATCAGTGTGAAAAGGACAGAAAGAAATAAAGACATTCCACTACACAGAAACTGTGATTTTACTCTAAAAATATTTAATTTACAAATCTTATACAATTATACTGCTTTTTTTTTAAAACTCACATGCCACTTTAAAACAGCACACTTACAGGCCTGCTTTTATTCACTATAATTGGCTATTTGATTGTTTCATCTTCATAAAATATTTTAACGTCATGTTAGTAAATACCACAAGTGCAATTCAAATGCTGTAAGTGATGATATTCTACACATATTTACATGTATAACATTTATGATAATATATAACAACATTTTAACATAAAGGTATTTTCTATTTTACATGAATACAATAATTTAGCAAAAAATTCACTTTGGGTTATTTCATGACTCTCTCCCAGAAGCACAGCGATCCACTGTTTTAACAGTGGCATACAAGCATGCAAGTCATCATTTTTAATTTATTACACACAATCTGTGTAGCTTTCATAAGGCTTAACGCTTAAGGGTTTAAAAAAATGTACATCAGTGTTTTTCTTTTTCCAGTTTATACAGTCCTTTGTACAGTACTCCGTTTTTAAAAGAAGCTAAACGTACACATACCATAAAGCAGAGCCAAATTCTGACAATCTGCACTCTGCAGAATATAATACACAACAGTTCTTAAAAGACCTTCCGGAAAAGGCTGGCATCTCAAATCAGTCCACAGCTGTCCCCAAAACATGCTCTACGTACCCTCGTGTCTGAATCTTCAATGCTTGGCTCAGGACTGCAAGAGAGCAGGATGGAGAGACCCGCTTTTCTCCTCAACCAGAGCTGTTGCGTCTCTCTCCATCAGCGCTGCTGTTCTCGGGCACAGCTGCGTTACTCCTGGTGTCATGCCAGTCAAGGACGGGACTGCGCCCAGGGTTGGTGTGGGTTTGATGGGCACGGGCACAGCAGGCATGCTTTGGGTTCCCGGGTGATGATGGTACAGCCCCTTGACCGCCACATTGAACGGTGGGTATTCTGAAGACACCGGGTCAGAGAGCATCCCAACATGCGGCCACACCGAGTTGACCATGCTGCCCAGCTGAGCGGGCACAGGATACCCAAGGTGATGCATGACCGAGGCGATGGGCAACCCGCTGGCCATCACTCCTTTATAGTCTCTGCCAATCAGGCTCTCGATGGCGAACGGGTGCTTGAAGCTGCCGCTCTGCCCGCCGCCAAGAGTGTAGCTCTGGAAGTGCGAGAGCCGCCCCATGGTGCCCAGGTACTCCGGATGCCCCACGCCCAGCTTGCCCGAATGATGGTGGGATTGGTGCAAGGCATGCTGGGCATGAGAGTGGTAGGAGTGCAGGACGGGGCCGCTCTTGCAAGCCGAATGCTCCACCCGGAGGAGCTTGAAGCGCTTGCGGCGGCGCAGGAAGCTGCCATTCTCGAACATGTCTCCACAGTCCGGATGCAGGGCCCAGAAGCTGCCCTTTCCCGGCTGGTCGGGGCGCCGGGGGATCTTAATGAAGCAGTCGTTGAAGGAAAGATTGTGCCGGAGCGAGTTCTGCCAGCGTTGAGTGTTCTCGCGGTAATACGGAAACCGGTCCATGATGAATTTGTAGATGTCGCTGAGGGGGAGCATCTTCTCAGAGGAGCTCTGAATGGCCATGGCGGTCAGAGAGATGTAGGAGTATGGAGGTTTCTGGTCACTGTAGGAGTTCTTGCCTGGCCGAGGCATTTTTGAAAATCTCTTCAGTATCAGTCAGAAGCAAGCCAGCATATCGTCCGTTGAGATCAAAAAGTCATTCAGCGCACTGTAGCCTAACTTTGATTGACTTAAGTTGAGTTTTAAATGTTTACAGCCGATTCATAAGACGCTAGTCACGAAAACATCTCACAAAGTTCAAAATCCACAAGTATGTCAAAGAAAACGGGACCGTTTGAAAATTACCTCTCCTCTCAGAGCGCGGGAAGTTCTCCCGGAGGATGTACGCACTCGGCTTTGACTCACGGAGGATCCGCGACGCTTTTGTAAGAATGGCAGAGGTCCAGACCCCCCGCTAGTTGCTTTTTATTATGATGACACTGACTTTAGGACGAATAAGGGGTAAATAGGGGGAGGGTCTGACTTCATAAGGCGCTGAATTCTACTCATCTGTACCAATCAGAGGCAAAGAGCAGCGCGCTCGCTAATGAGTCTGATAATGATAACACACACTGCAAGACTAATGACGTGAATGTGAATGATCCATATACTGTTTTTGTAGCGCACTGGAATTATTTTAAACGTCTCGAATTCTAGAAAATCGAACTTTTTTGAAGTTTAGACTTTATTCAAACGGGAATATGGTTAATATTTGTCCTGCACTGTTCACAGTGTTTTCATTTGCAGTCAACGCACGGTAAAACTGTTCACATTTAAAATATTGTAAATAAAGCCGTTCTATAAGTAAACAATATAAAAAAAAATTATGGAGAAAAGGACATTCTATTTCCTGTGCAAACACCATATTTATAAATATTTATAATATAAAAAGTTAGTTTTTTTCAGTTTTGTACATTAGAGTGTTTCTTTTTTATGCTGTTCAGTTACTGTTTGCAGCATTATGTGGGATACCCTGATGGTGATTTGTGTTCCTGTGAGTAACACTGTGCTCTGTCTCATTACACCACAGTTGCAGAAGAGGCGCTTATAAACTTTAGGTCATCATATGGACCACCTCTGTATTATTAATACATTTTGCAATTTATAAAGATTGGTATGTTAACATTACTTTAATGACATAGACTATACAGTTATGAACTGAAATACCGTCATAAAAGTCCATCTATTTTTTTCTGTTATATACCTGTATGAGACAAAACAATTTACAGCGAAGTTTTCTCATTATTTTCTGTTCTAAAGGTGTTTAAAACAAAAATGAAACTGGCAACAGGGATGAACATTTAGGGGGAAATTATGTGTTTGCATTGCCTTCTCCAGTGTATAATCTTACAATTGCACAAACTTTTATTTAGCCTATTAAATTAAATCCATTTAAATTATATTAATTTTTAAAATTATAAGTTGAAATAAGACTTATGATATCCATAATGTTAACATACAGAATATTAGGAGCAGCTTCAGAATCAAATGTGGCTTTTTCTTTATTTAACTGTTAGTTTGGTGAACCACAACATTGTCCTCTAGGGCAACTTTTAAGGTCTTCTGACACAGATCTGCAGATCAGAGATCTCATAACTTCATCAAACAAGCTCATTTTTACGATTTTTTACTCACCCCTTCAGCTAAAAAAGAAATGGTGTTAAAAATAAAAAGTGAAAAAGATCGTTTTGAAAGATGCAGAGAGGCAGCAGGGAAAGACAGGACAACCACATTCACAAAAGGATAAAAGTAGGCCTATTCATCATTTTTATTCCCTGAACGTGATCAAGTATAAACTTGACCCCAATAATAGATAAACACGTTACTTCCATAATTACATAGTATTTCACAACTCCTTTCTCTTGAGTGATTTCAGGTTAAAGATTTGTGACATTCAGAAGCGCGCGCACCCCGTTTTTCACCGGGGCTGAGCGGAGTCAGAATCAACCTGTCAAGCTGTTTGCACTTTGCTCGTATTTCACAAGGATAAACACTTCCTAACCACCACTCCCGAGAACAGGTACTCCGGTAAACAGAACAACAAAAGCGCCGCGCCGCGCCGCGCCGCTCTTGTGCGGCCAGGTGTCACGGCACGGTCCCACCAGGCGCCTTCCTCCTCGGGTTCCCGGCGGCTCGCGAATACATTACATTAATTAAGCCTTCAGTGATTTACCTTCCTGAGAGAGATGTCCAACAATATAATTAAAGGCGTAGTGGTTATATTAGCGATGAATATTCAAAACGGTGTCAATTAATTAGCCAACAGATCTTTCTCATTATGTTCCTGAAGAGCTCCGGTGTTCCTCTAGTTTAAAGGGTCACCGGCGAACGAGTCGCATGCATATTTCACACCCAGCGCCATTAATGTCTTTTGAAATGCAACTTGCGCACCGGACCGCTGACGAATAACGTGTGTTTTCACAGGGTTATCCGTTGTGCCAGTGGAATGGCAATCTGCTTGCTGCACGAGGCAGCGTCACCTGTTGCTTGCAGACGCGCCTGTATATTAATCGACCTAATTTGCATCACAATCGGCCGATGCCGATTAATTAAAAAATGCCAAAAATCGGCCGATCCATCGGCCGGCCGATCAATCGGTCGACCTCTAGCTAAAACACAGAATTTGGTAACAATAAGGTGAGAATAAAAATAAAACATTTCATAGGGCCCTAAACGTTTAATAAATTGATGTTAAATTGTAGAAGTTTCATGATTTTAATTAATTAGACATGTTTTTTGATTAATAAAATTTAATTTGACCATTAAAAAGGAGTCCAGAAAAATTAAAACGGAAAAAAAACGCAATCCAGAAAAATTAAAACGAAAAAAATGGAATTTGGGAAAAAATAAAATGGACTTCATAGGGCCCTAGCTATATTATCTCTTTAATTCATAACTCGTGCTGTTATTGACTAGGAAAACACAGTGATACCTTATTAAATAAAATAAACTCTGCATTATTTCTTTTGGCACTTTCTTTAGTTTAGCGCTAAAGGCTATGCAAAGGTTCAGCACTGTACATAGGCTCTATACACACACATTCCCTCCAGAAGTCTGAGATCTACTAGTGAGTGACGCCTCGTGGTACCATCACAAAGAGACACAAAATCACTTTCCAGAGCACTTTCCCAACCCTATCTGGAATGCTGATTCCCTAACAATTTTCAAGCGGCAGCTGAAAACTCATCTCTTTCATCACTATTTGACTTCATCCTAAAAAAAAAAAAAAAACCCTGTTTTCTCTTTCCTTAATCTTTCCCTGTCTAGCTTGTACTTATTTGAACAATGACTGATACTTGGTTTTACAAGCATTTCCTGTGTCTATTTGCCTCTTTAAGATGAATCGCTTGATTTATTCCCCAATTGTAAGCTGCTTTGGATAAAAGCGTCTGCTAAATCAACATTACATTTAGCCTAAATGTTAACGTATATCTATTCCACTAAAATTCAAAACTGTTCCTTAAGACGTCTTTTCCTTTAATAGAATAACTACACTATTAAAAATAAGGTTCATAAAGGGGATTTTTTTGCAGCAATGCCATAGAAAAACCATTCTCGGTTCACCATTGAACCTCTCATTGAACAGTCCATTTTCTTCCTTTGTGTGCAGAAAGCTTTATAATCTAGAAGAACATTTTCCACTATAAAGAACCTTTTATTTTCAGAGTGTAGTGATACTGAAAGCAGGGATGTTCAGTAAAATATGGAATATTGGAAATCACATGCTGGTGGTTCTTCGCCTTTCACCTTGGTGTAATTACCAACCATCCTGTCTAAATGTTTTTTTTTTTTGTTTTTTTTTTTTACAGACAGACACTGGAACACTTACGTTTCCCAGACTGAGGTCGTGCACCACCAGGTTCTGATGGTTGCCCAGCGAGACCTCCAGCAACTCTCCTCCACTTCGTACTCCAGGTCCAGCTCCACCTCCTGGGTAGAGAGGCAGCCTGTAATCATGTTCAGAGACCTTCTCCTGTTTAATGCCCATGGCATGAACGTAATCTCCCACGCTTCCCATCATCCCTCCTATGCCACCTCCACCACCCATGCCTCCAGCACTCAGCCCTCCTCCTCCTCCACAGTCTGGCGAGTCCCTCTCCTTCTTCAAGATCATCTCGTGGGGCTGCAGGTCAGCCATAACGGTTTGACTGGCCAGCCGGGTGAAGCTAGTAACAGGGGGCAGGTGACTGAACATGAGCATGCCTGGACCGAAGCCTGGCTCCATGCCACCGTTAGAGCGGAGGAACTCATTGCCAAGTTTGTCCTGGATCAGGCTCATGTTGAAGGGGAAAGGCTCAGAGTGTTATCACACTGACACTGATGCTGGAACAGGGGGCGACGAGGTCTGCTTCAATGCAAGGCCACCTCACTCATCCTAAAGACATACAAAGAGACCAAATAATGATTCGACAGCATTCACAACTGGGCCTGATTAGCCAAGTAGCAAAAAATGATTCCAAAAAATACACAAAATAGTATTAACATTTTTCACATTTTTTTAATTCACAAAATAATATAATAGTATACAATTAAATAAAAATACCATTCAATACACTCACTAAAGATGCATTTATTTTAAATATTAAATATAGTGAAACATTACTACAATTTAAATGAAATGTTGTTTCTTTTAAAATACTTTAAAATGTAATTTATTGCAGTGATGGCACTCTTCTTATTTCGTCTTCTTATCAGTGTTGAAAATGTTGTGCTGATTAATATTTTGTGGAAACCAAAAAAGATCTTTTTTTTTTTCAGGAAAAAAAAAAGAAAAAACAAACGGGAAAAAAACAGCATTTAGCCTATCTGAAATAAATGTATTTTTTTAAACAATGTAAGTCTTACTTAAATTAATGCATCCTTTAATGGATAATGAATAAAACTATTATTTTAAATTATACTGACCCCAAACAGTATACACACACACATACACAAACAAAAATAAAATGTGTATATGCATGCCATTCTGCTCTCTAGATATCAGTGTCAGCAAATAAAAGCAATTAAAAAAAATTACCATTACAAATTCGATCCTGCCAGTATTTTTCGGTTTTACTTCCTTATTATTTTAAAGCTTCATTGCTAAGAAGCAATAAAATCTTGGCAAAACAATATAAAAGTTTTTAAAGCTGAAAATTAAGTTTCAAAAGCTACAAGAGTGTGAATGTGCCATGGTCAACCACATCAGCCATGTTAGTGCTAAGACTGGAAAACTACCTCTATTACATGCTTCTGAGTAGATCTGTAATTTCATTTCAGGTCTTTGAGGCTCCTCAAAACCAGGTCACTGTGACAAATGTTTGTAACAAAACCATGAAAACTTCATGAGACTTGCCAAATTCATGGAGATCGTTAAGCATGTGATGCAAGCAAGTGACGAGCAGATCTTTAAAAACAAACTTAGAAACAGTAGCCGCATGCTCTTTTGATCCAACTAGTAAGTGCTTAACTGGATTAATCACAGAGGTTTGTGGGTCAGACACAAAAGACATGTCCACCGCTCTTTGGTGTATTGTACTTGCTATTTCCTCCTTTTAACACACAAATATGGGAAACAATTCACTTATAATGACTTTTAATGAGAAGTAATGTTAAGTACTCATAAAGATTATAAGTAATTATGATAAGAGTGACAAACAGATCAACAATAGACTGCAGAAATAAAATTTTATTCTTCTTTTTTTTATGTGAGTCATTAACTGGCTAGTATCAGACTCAATGTAAACACATTCACAAGACATCTCTAACTCACTTTGCCCAGATTTATAAGACTGATCACCGATTATGTCTAAAGATTATTGAATGATGAAGATACAAATGGCTAAAGAAAATAGACAAGTTTGATTTTTTTTTGTAAATTAAACTAAAAAGAGGCAACTGCATAAGATTAATTGCTAAATTTCTATTTTGGGGGTGAAAAAACTGTATTTGCATTCACTTTAAGATATAGGCAAAACAAACCTCCTGGTATTTGCTCACACTCTCTATTTTTGAGAGCATGTTAAAAATATAAACACAGATGTTGTGCTCTGCGAACCTGTCTAGCATTAGGAATGCTAGTGGATTGTGGCCTGTGAGACATTACTCTTAAACTTTTATGTTCAGTGCAATGTGTGTTTGTGTGTGAGAGGGAGACTTTTGCTATGAGGCCTACATCAATCAACTGTAGTGGTTATTTTAGATGCAAGTATTATCAAGTTTGAGGTCTGAAGACTGGACATCCTGCTCTGACATTTTATGGTCTGCTTTCTTTACTACAACTGACAAACATGCAAATTTACAAATTTAACCAGTCAGTAATGACCTAATCTACAACCAGTCAGTAATGATACTGATTCAAGCACGCACACACACACAAATATTTTGAGACTAGTAATGACTCTGAGTCAGATGACGATTCAGTAACTGGTAACTGCTCTGAATAATCTAGTGTATGCATACCAGCATACAAGACTCAGTTTGTGGATTGGATTAGACTGTCCGCACCGTACATAGGAGGATAACGTAATAGCAAGATGTTTTTGTGAAATATGATGAAAATCTCACTACATTAAAATTGACTCACAACTTGGGTAAAATATGAACAATAAAAGATTTGAAAAACAAAGAAATTATTTTGAATGGTAACCAGTTTTGGGTACCGTTGACTTCCATTGTATTGTATGAACAAACTAATAAACAAACCAAAAAGACATTTCTCAAAATATCTTCTTTTATGTTACACAAAAGAAAGAAAGTCATACAGGTTTGGAATGACATGAGGGTGAGTAGGTTGAACTAAACTTTTAGGTTGAGCTAAGCTTTTACCTGGCAGAATAGTATTATTCATCGTCATTTAAAAATTAAATGGAATAAAATGACAAAAAAAGATTATTTTCAATTTAACGTAAATCTCATAATAATATATATGGTGGTTTTACAAATGTAAACGAGAGCTGAAGTAGCTATTTTATTTTGCACAAATGTTTCCATGTAAATTATGACGAGCACTGCAGATTGGTTTCCACGTCTCACTGAGTGTGTGCGCGCACGTTTGCTGAGGGTACATCATGTTTCCGATGGCCAATTGCTTTTCTTTAGATTCCTGCGACATCCGATGATTCATACTAATTCATTTCCCCTTAAAAGGCTGCTGGATTGGATCTGAACCAGATGCTCTGGCATTAGTCAGAAACACACCATCCATGTCACTTCACATTCAAGGAAAAGATGAACCTCAAGAATCAATAGGAGCCTATTCAGGACATGGAGAGTTCATGTCCAACATTTAATTATTAGAGATTCAAAATATGTCCAGCTTTCTTGTGGTCCCACATTATATTAGGGGCATCTAACTTCTTATGTCAAAAAAAAAAAAACTTATACTTTTGTGGTGGAATATGGGTAATGTTAGTGGCAGGTTTCATGGTATGGTTAGGTTAAAGGTGGGTTTAAGATCAACAATGTAATTGCAGATGTAACCACAGAAATTAATTACAGATGTAATCACATCCAGGTATTTTTATAAAAATAAAACGTAAAACGCGTGTGCACAATAAGTGAACTGTATCAAACGATTCGTTTAAATGTTAGTACGTGACAGTAAAAGTCACTTAATATAAAGTGGATCCACACATATCGTGGAATAAAGAAATGCGAAATAAAAGGAACACTTTGTCCTAGTAGGGGCGTCTTTTATCTCGTGTAAGAGCACGCAGCTCGCGTTTCTTTGTGTTGTGAGTGCGCGCAGACTGCACGCGACGCAGATGGTATGTAAATAGCTCGAGCATACGTTAGCCAACTGAGCTAGTTCATCAATCAGAGACATAAATCATTTATTTCACACATACAATCAAATCAAAGCGAGTCTTAACTCGGGACACAGTGGCCATATTGACCAGAAAAACAACATGACTCCGTGGCGCGGGACCCTGAAGTCTATACTGTGGACGTGGGAGATTTAAGTTTTTCTTAGTAAGGCAGGACCGTTATGGAGGGATCCATGTTATTAACTTCATGCCGACTCACAAAGGGCCTCGCTGCTAACGCGCTAGCTATCCGGCTAAGCGACGCTTAAATAAATTACACTTGCGAAGTGTAGAGCGTGGAACGTGCACTCATATAATGACAAACATAATAAAATCATCTGCAATAATGAACTAAAAAGCACTTTGCAAAGTCAAAATGTGCTTTTGTTTTATACCACAAGTTCACAACAAGAAATGGAGACATTGAGAATGTGCACAATGGTATTGCTGCGAAAGCGACAGCGCTTACCCATAATAAACAGCCCCATGCAACTCCAACGAACAATTGATGCTCCGCGTCAAGCTACGCGGCTACATGCTACACTACGTCGCTGCGCTGCGCTTTGTTGTCTGCCCCGCTTTCGTGCGCCTCTCTGGCGCCTCAAACTTCACGCAAAGCTGATCTCAGGATTTCGCTTACCAGTGCATGTCCGCTGTTGGCTCTCTGTGTGTGTATTTTGCCCACTCGATCGTTTCTTTTAATGCTCAAAGTCCAAACATTGTTCTCCCGCAGCAGCTGCGTTCCTCCATCTTGTCTGAGCGCGGGGAACTGTGGGTAGAGAGGACGGGTCCTGCGAGGAGACAGACGCTCTGATCCAGGGCATTGGAGCAGCGGCCGATAGTGAACTATTGCACAGAGGAACATACACTAGACCTAGTGGGTGCTATTGGGAAGATTTTCAACTCAGTTCACTTTTGCATTATAGATTGTATCAACGCAAACAGCATCCACTGTGGATAATTCTCACAAATAGGCTACTTTTTTGTCCTTTTTGGCAACTTTATCACATCCGTGCAGTCACAGAAGAAGACGTCTGCACAGACTGCTTTCATGTTTTTCTCTTTGAAAATCTATTTAAGTTTCTATTCCTCATATTCTCTCAGACTGTGTTTGTCTCTCAGAAATATGGTGATATCCCATTGGGTCTCCCAAAATGAGGACACAGCACATCCTATCGTGTAATATGGCTCTCAAATTAATAGGATGGCTGTGACACAATTCATTAGGCTAAAGAAAAAAAAACAATTCCTCAAATAGCCTCTTAATTAACTAGACTATCCTAATTGTGAGAAGAAACAGTGACCCTAAGAAAAAATCCAGAAAGAAACAAGGAAAGAGACAGATGTTTTGGAGAACAGAGGCATTATTTGGTGAAAATAACAATATAGTAACAGTAACAGACAATAACAGAACAATCAACTCAATCTCACAAAAAAATATATATACAGTGTATATATATATATATATATATATATATATATATGAGGTCATGATTTTGTATGAATTATTTAATTAGAAATTTAGAAAAAATCTTGATTGTAATCTTGAAAAAAGATTGTACATAAAAACATACTTATGAGATTGTACAAATTTATTCGAATTAGTCAATGGCAATTTGTGACTATTTTATGTTTTAGCGAACTAACGGTTAGGGTGGGGCTAGGGGTGGACCTCCACGCTTAGCCTACTTTCCTAAAAAATTGTACATTTCCATACAAATCACTGTAAAAATTCATACAAAATCTCCAACTTGTAAAATAGTTAATTTTTCTTATGGGATGGAGTTGGTTGCATTTCCTATTTATTTATTTTATCTTATAAGTCTAAGATGATTGTGTACCTTTCATTCTCTTCTTTTATCCATTTTTCCATGAAATGGTAAACTATCGTAGTGTTTCTTTATTTTATAATTTCAAGTACTATTGTGTCGTCTCATGCATTTTAAATGCCTGAAAAATGTATGAGGCATGACTGAAATGTTGCGGTTTCAATATAGGGATAAATTCTTTCAGTCTGAAAGTGTAGGATATTTTTTTCTTTTCTTTCCGTGAATGTGTCTAATGCACCTGCAACCATTCGTGTGTGCAAGGAGAGGTGTTTATTTATTTCTCAATACTGGCGTCTATGAAATCTCTCCCATCTCTGGACTGGTTAAATATGCATTGAGCATTCTTTTCAAAAGTTATAGTCTGACAATGTTCTGTCACAGAGAGATCTGTGTGTTCATATGTATTTACTTCACTGTATATTTCATTTGAAACATTATTATGACTAGGATCAAACAATAGTACAATAATGCTACTCATAACCAACCACAACAAACTATTGAAATTATAGAAAGAGCTTTAGGCTACAGCCTAATCATCATAGAATTATTGTTCTCTTTTACATTAATGTAGATGCAACAGAATTAAAAAAAAAATGTAAAGAAATATGCATTTGCTATTACATTCTTAATCAGAGGCTGTGCTATGAGTAAAGTTACTGCTCAAGGTTGTTATCAGATGCTTGCAATTATTTTACAAATATTATGGACACATTATTATTGTTTTTTTATTAATCAAATTCATTACATAGCCTTCAGCTATAAGATATACAGAAGAAATGGAATAAAAATAATAACTTGCTATATGTTTGCCAAATGTTTCCACTGTTGAAGCTGTTGTAGCAGTTGAATCTGCTTTTTAATTTTGAACATATGGCTCATGACTGGTAAGAAAACTTGACAGGTCATGTGATATTATGCAGATGTCATCAATTCTTACAGCTCATTCATTATTCAAGAGCAAGCATGTATTAATATGCTCACTGTTCCCATATCTGCCTTTCTCATTTTTTTTTTTTTTTTTTCATTTCCAAATCTGATGTGTAGCTGTGTAACTGCATCTGGTGTTCTAATACTATATGATATTGTTTATTTATCATGGAGAAGAATATATATCAATCCCAAACTTCTATGCATCATCCACATGGGCCAGTGATAATCTGGAGGGGGGCTGTTTCTGTCAATCACCAAACATGAAAAAAAGATTCTTTCTGAACACTGTTTTCTTCACTGTTGTTTAGTAATGTGTACTTGAGCCTTACATTGGATCACACCATATATGCTCAAAGACATGTTGAAATGATCATATAAACCATACCCTCTATAATACTGTCTTAGTAGTTTGCATAGTAGTTGAAAAATAAAAGTATCCTATAGCAATGTTCATGGACACTCACAGACCTAATAAAAATACCAGCCACTGCTCCATTACTGCTATAACTCATTCTCCTGATAAATGCATTTAATAATGTTTTAATCTAAGACGGAGACAAATACACAGCGCCTCCCCTATAAGAGAGATGTTTTTTTCGTGTGTTCAATATTCTTCAGAGCCAGAAGAGTTGTCATTACGAGGGATTATAATGATTTTTTATATAATTCACAAACAGATTTGGTGGCCTGATAGCTGCCCATGTATTTGAGATTCCCCAAAGGAGCAAATGGAGAGAGGAAGAGGATGCAGTTTCAAATTTCTCTGCAGTGAATAACTGCACAATAACCAAAAATAAGCATGCCATAAGACTGGTGGAAATATTATGCTCACGTGTCTCTGCTGTTCTGAGCTATAAGTTACAGCTATTTATTAAAAAAAAGACAGACAGCATGCCTTTCTGTTAGCATTAACATCATGAGACTCAGCACTTTCTAGAATACATTCTTCGCTGACTTTTTACACAGTTCATCAAAAGAGCACCATGTGAGGTAGATCAAATTTTGCAAAGGCTTTCAGTTACTGATGTTATTAATGCCATTGTTTAGGCGCTTTTCAATCAGTTAGTTTAACCCTTTTGATCATCAAGAGAAACAGCATTAAAAAAAACTAATTAATAAAAAACACTAAATTCAGCTAAGGGTGCTAAATATTTTCTAGTCATAAGGTGCACTTAGTTGGAGAACGAATGTATGAATGAATGAATGAATTAATTAATTAATTAATGTGCCTTTATATATTGATAATAAATGTATTATTATTATTATTATTATTATTATTTGTGTGCCTTTCTAAGAATAGAAACAAATGTAAGAAAATCAGAAAAGGATGCTAAATTTATAAGTTATAATGTCACAAATATTTATTAGAAGAGTCAGAATATTTTTATTTGATCTTATTTTATTTTAATAAGACACATACAAGACCCTCAGACCTTTTGTTTTGACTTGCCTTGAGATGACTTATTATAAGACCAAAACCCCCTATTATTCTTAGCTTGGGCATTTATGAATGAACGGCTATCGTTTGTTTTGGTGAATTGTGTGCTCACGCATCTCAGTCAGCAGATGGCGCTGTTTGATTAATTGACTACGGAATAACGCTCAGTTTTGAAGGGAAATTATGATTTTATTTTTTGGCCTTAATCACAAAAAGACAACTTTAATTTTGTCTGACAATATTGTGTCCGCTTTAACAGGAGACCAATGAGTAATCGACTGGGTAGCATACTGATTTCAACACTGGACTAGAAATCCAATCTTCTTCCCAATGCCGAGGATCACACACACACACACACACACACACCACCTCACAAGCATCTTTTCCACTGTAGAAAATAGTATTTCGCTCACACAAGCCCCCCTCCTCCCACCCGTCCGTCCCTCGCACCCACTCTCTCTTCTCTCTCTTATTCTCCTGTTCATGCCATATTATGTGCAGAGGAGCCGAAAGTGCACCGAGAACAGAACCCGTGCATTTCACGCGGACATCCAGAGAAACCCGACCAGAAGAGAGACTAGTACAGTGATGCTACAGTAAACTGGCATTATAGTAGGCACGCGCTTTCAGCCTTCCTGACTGCATTTACAGTCCAGATTTACTCGAGGAAAAAAAGTTGGCAGAGAGACCTTGCCCTGCCTCGCGACCTTTTTCATCTAGCCTACTTCTGAAAGTGAAAAGGCACCAAAGCCATGCTACAGAGAAAGTAAGTTTCCTTTTTGTGTTTTTAGGTTAATAAAAGCCCCTCCGGTTTAATGAAACAAACGTGCTGAAGTTATGGCAGCGCTAAGGCGTAAATTTGGAGAGGACTACCAGGTGGTGAACACGAACAGAGGCGCAACTTTCCCCAGCGCACCGGTGAAGAAGAAGCGTCAGCGCTTCGTGGAGAAGAACGGACGCTGTAACGTCCAGCACGGGAATCTCGGCGGAGAGACCAGTCGCTATTTATCCGACCTATTCACCACGCTGGTGGACTTGAAGTGGCGCTGGAACCTTCTCATTTTCATCCTCACCTACACCATCGCCTGGCTGGTCATGGCCTCGATGTGGTGGATCATCGCATATATACGAGGGGACTTGAATCATGGCCATGACGCTTCGTACACTCCGTGCGTCGCCAATGTTTACAACTTCCCGTCGGCGTTCCTCTTTTTCATTGAAACGGAGGCGACCATTGGCTACGGCTACCGCTATATAACTGAGAAGTGCCCTGAGGGCATCATCCTGTTTCTGTTCCAGTCTCTGCTGGGCTCGATAGTAGACGCGTTTCTCATCGGCTGTATGTTTATTAAGATGTCCCAGCCCAAGAAGCGTGCGGAGACGCTCATGTTCAGTCAGGACTCGGTGATTTCACAGCGAGACGGAAAACTCTGCTTAATGTTCCGCGTGGGCAATCTGAGGAACAGCCATATGGTGTCCGCGCAAATTAGGTGTAAACTCATAAAGGTGAAAACACACACTGCACACCTACAGCTCCACTTGGCCTTTAGTTTATCGAATTGTTACAGCACAATACAGCTAAACACAAAGAGAGCAACGATTTTTAAGAAAGGCAGTAGTTTGGACTTATTCTCACTCGATTTTTTTTTTTAACCTCAGCCATTTGACTGCAAAATAGTACATTTATATTAAAAGCTGGCAGCTGTTTACAGAACATTATGAGATTGTATTGTGGTGCCTATATTTCACAGTTCCAGTTGGTCATTAAATTAGCTATATAATGTTAGTACCAACTTATTTATATCTAAATATACCGAAATTCACTCTCTAACAACGTTAGAAACAACCAATAATAGGTTGCCCAATATAAAGACAGAGCATGCAAAATACCATTAGTGAAAGTGATATTAAAATAATGCAATAAACTAAACGCATTAAAATGCAACATAAAATACTCCAATGCAGGACAAAATGTGATTTAAAGGCTGGGAATTAAAATAAAGTGATTGATATTTTTATTTATAAAACATTTTTGACAATATTTTACAGTAATAATATATGTTGGATATGATAAAGTGACTTAACCAATTAACAGGATTTTACTAATTACATTTTTACACACAAATTGCAGGTGTTGCTTGTGTTTAAATCACCAAGCTGTTTGAAAACTATTCCTTTACATTTCTAATCATTCATTCATTCATTTACAGGTTTTTGTGTGTCAAGATGCAATGCTGGAATGACTTAGTTTTTAATCCCACTATTCATTAAGTATTAATGTTGTTGTTGCTGTCAGTATATGTGCATAAATGGTGCAGGTTACTTATGTTTATTATTTTTCATTTTACTTAAATACTCTATTATATCTTTTTTTGGTTTGTTTTAAGAGTTATGTGGATTTTGGTATCTCTTCATACAATGCTGACGATATGTGTTACATATTGTGTAAAATACTGAACTGCAGAAATATCAGAAAGTTATTGAAAGGATTTACTTTTCTTTTTAAAAGAGGAGTCACAGTTTACAAATATCTGAATCATATTTTGCACTGCTGAAATCAATAATGTGTAGGAATAACTAGTCTTGTCTGTTCCTCACAGAAAGTTAAATATGTTTTAAAAGAGTGGCATGATTCATTTCTTTCATATTGTCATTCTGTTTTTTGATGCAGTTGTATGTATGCCAGTGCGAATATTAATAACTTTTAGGATTTACATCTTAAAATGCCTTATTGCTGGGTCAGTTTGTTCACAAACCCAGGTGTCTGTAAGGGAACTGCATGAGGTTTGTGAGTTGATAAAAAGATAATAATTATTTAAATCATAAAAAATTAATGTAAAAAAAACTTATACCTGCATGTCCTGTGACCATTAACCAACATGTGAAATTATAAAAACAGAATTTTTCAAGGGGTAAATATTTTATCAAATAAGTTTGTCTAAAAAAATTTTTTGAATCCCTGCTGTAAGGCATAGTGCACTGAATGTTTGTCCTCATTTTAGTCAATGATAGTTTCTCTCGAATGGTGGTTATAAGATCAGAATTTTTGTTCTGAAATGCAATGAAACGTCTTCTTTCACAGAAAGCATACCAAGCAAAGATTTTTGAGAATAAGCGACAATCAAGGGACCTGTGAAATGTGATTTAGCAGGAAGTCATTACAGCTGAGAATTCGGGTACCCCTTTCACAACTGATTACCAGTAACATGAAAAGGCTTGAAATTGTATTATTGTAATCTCGACATGGACAGCCATCGTCACAGTTGAACAAGATGAGATTCCAGTGACAAAAGGCTCAAATAAGAGAGTTTTACAGACAGCTAACTGTGTCCAACATCTGTCACTCGTAACCAGTGACATTTAAACCGACCTGTTCACTAATTGGAAGGCGGTTCCACATCAGCGACATTTTAGAGATTTTAGAAGGTTCGTTCCAAAATGCAAAGAGAAAAGACAATGTCTCTGGATTTTGAGCTCATAAGCCTCTCTAAGACTCCAGCGGGAGCTGAGGTCACAGTCAGAGAGATGCCGGAAAATTTGCATTTGCACACTTGTGAAGGAGGATTTTTTGTGGCATACAGCCTCAGGCAATAACTTTCAGAGCCTTAGAAAATGTAGCAGAATCATTTACAGATGTGCATGTGAGTGCACTGCTGAAGCTGTACGAAATATATTCTGAGGGGGAGAGGAGTCGTTCTTGTCAATGGAAGCTTTTTTCTAGAAGAAGATGCTTACATAACAGCTCTAGTAGAAACATACTATGCATTCTTACACTGCGCTTTGATGCTACTGTGTGAGTGTGTCTGTCTGTCTGCTCAGACAGCTCGGTCAACGGAAAGGCTTAAAATGAAATGAATAAAGCATGGAAAGTTGACACATGGACAACACACTTGCACAATAGGATTTCTTCCCTATAACTGATGAATAGGACTGTCAGTCAAAGGCCGCTGATAAGGTGAACAAAGAGGTCAGTGTAATAGAACTGAACTTTTATGGCCCACATGCCATGAAATTGTGTGATTATCTGAATCTATCCAGTATAATAATGTTACAATAACTGATCTCAGCCTGCAGAACAATTAGAGAGTTAAAGCAGGTGAATATTCTTCAAAGATACGGGTGGATGATCTTTCAGGCCCACTCCAAAAATCTTTCGCAGAGCTCACACTAATTATCTAGTGCCAAGTGAACGCTGTGATTGATTAAGAGTCTTTGGTCAATGGCGTCTGACTTAATGAAGCAGACTGTCAGTTTAAGCTATGCTGAAGTTTTTCTCTCGATGAGAGAAGAAGAACAAGGGGAACACAGGATAAACAGGGAAGGCAGAGTAAGTTAGTGAGAGATAGTGAAAGGTTTGCCAGAGTAGTATTAGGTTGAGGCGGCATCAGGGAACACAAACAAAATAGACAGTGAGAGAAAGAGAATTGGATTTATTGGAAGTAAAAGGGGGAAAAATAAAGAAGCAGAAAACTGACTCAATAAAAAGAAGAGAGTGATGAAATGTGAACATAAATCGGAAAGAAGAAATCTCTCTCTCTCTTTCTCTCTCTCATATAACCCTAAATCTTTTCTCATCAGTATTTTTTTCCTTGTGCTTCAGGGCTATTTAAGCAGCCAAGATTTTTTTTTATCTTTAAAGAACGCACAGCCAGAGTACCAAAGATGTGGAATATGAATACAAAAATGACTTCCATAATTCTCAGAAAAATTGTACAATAGAAGCATTATGTGTATATGTTACAGTATGTGTATAAATATGGAATGGATTATTATCATAACAAATTAACATTTTATGTATGTTACTGATCAATATTGGTATGAACAAATATAATACACAAATATAATAAAATGTAATATAATATAATATAATATTAAAAAATAATTAGAGGCAGAGAATAATTTAGTTGCTATTTGTGCCTGGAATACTTTGTCAAAGAATAGAAATTTATTTTATTTTATGTCAAAAAATAAATATTATTATTTCTTTTAATCACAGTACTAGCTGGATGTGCACTGGAGGGGCTTGCCTATGAATGATTAATAATAGTTCAAGTAGTCTTGACACTTAAGTGCACTTAACATGTACCTATCTAAGCTGGCATTGCTTTCTGTGTTTTAATCACATTCAAACCAGCTCTCTCTCTCTCTCTCTCTCTCTCTCTCTCTCTCTAATTTTTTGGTTAAAGCCAGCATATCCAGTCCATTTAGATTCAGTCGCCCACACATGCACACACACAGTCTCAGTCATTCCCAGTCACCTTTTGTCAGATAATGTCTCATCATGCCGGATAACCAAAGCAGAAACATTTAAATTGTGCTTTGATAATATTGATCATGCATTTATAATTTCAGCTGTGAGATGCGCAGAGGCACACTTAAATGTTATGATTGAACATGAACATTTACAGTGGATCCGAGACATATGGTGTGATGTTTTGTGTAAGTGTGTGTATGTACTTGTTGTGCATCATTTACTGGAGATGCAAATAACACACAAGATACGGTCACACCAGACGGACCCTGTCACGGTTCATCTTATATTCGCTCTAATATGCAAACAGAGAGATATTGCACTAAGCCTACAATTCTCTTTTAAAGGGAGTTAATTTATTAATGAGTTAATATATTAACTTAAAAATTCTGAATGTCATTATTTATTCACCCTCATGTCATTGAAACCATTATGCTATATTTTATGTAAAATAATGACAGAATTACCTACTTTTTGCTTCTTCCATTGCCAGTAGCTGTCTTTCCATGTCCTCTAATTCAAGAGAAGCATCACCATATGAAATTTTCCCATCTTTTTATTGTATCTTCCATTTTAAACAAATTAAGTTGTATCTATCACCTTCTTCTCACCTAATTCCAGTTCTGAGTCACTGTCTCTATTGTTTGTGAATTGACGAACAAAGAACACAAAGAGAGGGTAGAGAGAAGAGAAAAAGGACAGATGAAAAGAGCAAAAAGATGAAAGGAGACAAAGATCATTATCATAAGAGACAAAAAAATACAAGGCATGAGTTGGGAAACAGTGGGAGACAGAGATAGAATTCAGCCTTTTGTTTCAGGAAGACACAAGAGCATTCTAATGCAATGTGGTAGAAATGAGGAACAATGAATATCTGTCTGTCTTCTGTGAAGGTCTGAGTTGAGTTGAGCAAGGAAACATGAGCAAGACAAGAGGACACTGGACACTTGAGAGTACCACAATATGAACAGAATAGAATAGAATAGAATATTGGACACCTGAATATACCACAATGTGTTTAGAATAGAATAGAATAGAATAAAGAACACTTAAGAGTACCACAATATGAATATAATAGAATTAAACAAAATAAGATAAAATAGATGAGAAAACACTTGAGAGTAACACAAAAATAGAATAGAATAGAACAGAATAGAGGACACTTGAGAGTATCACAAGCATAGAATAGAATAGAATAGAATAGAATAGAATAGAGAACCTTTAAGAGTACCACAATATGAATATAATAGAATTAAACAAAATAAGATAAAATAGAGGAGAAGACACTTGAGAGGAGACACTTGAGAGTATCACAAAAATAGAATAGAATAGAGGACACCTGAGAGTATCACAAGAATAGAATAGAATACAATACAATACAATGGAAGAGAAAAGAATAGAATAACTGGTTCATGAAAGAACTGCAAGGGGTTTGTGAGCTGATGAAAACCTAATAATAACAGAATGAATGAATGAATAAGTAAATAAATAAATAGATAAATAATTAAACAAACAAACACTTACAACACTTATATAGACAAATCATTTAATTTGTTTACCTGCATGTTATGTGATCATTAACCACCATTAGAAACTGTGAACATGTAAATGTGTTGTTAAATTATTGAAATACTCACTTCTAAAATCTCAGAGGTAAATATTTTAGGTCAAAGAGGCCAGGCTGACAAACAATTTGGAGACTATCTGATGTATCTGAATATATGTATATCATTCTGAGCATCTGAATATCAAAAATTCATTATGTTTTTTGCATTTTTATATTGCTCCAGAACTAATAACTATAATAAATATTTTAAAAATTATACAGTAAAAGCATATTGCGTAGCTTTTATTTGTTGATATTTTATTTGTAGATTTTATTTGTTGATTTGTCAATGTTGAGTGTGCACCCTTAATTTACCTGAGCTGAGTGACAAAACCTCATTTATTTGCCTTCTAGGAAACACCCCTTCTGCACACACAGATTTGCACACATTCACTCTCACATTTTACGAGTTCAAAATGAAATTTATTAGGTGATGTGATTACCCAGAGAGAAAACCCATTTACATTGTACGACTGAATGTTCTTGTCTAAACACACACACAATGATCGTGATGATAACAAAGCCCTAATTGTGCAAGCAACCTCATAAAAGCTGAGGAGAAAGCCGCTCCCACTGCACTTCAGCTGGATTTGTTTGATCTCATTTAGCATGTCTTACAGCGAGAACAGATGTTTGCTGTTGTGGAGACAGTCACATGTGTGCTGTGATGAATGAGTTAATTGCTGATAATTCGATTACAGGAGACAGGCTTTGACTCAGGTTGACTGTGTGGGTGTGTAGTGTGTAAAGGTCTTTGTTTGCCGATGTGGTGGTCTCTTTTGTGAGCGCAAAGGTCTATTTTAAATGAGAGAGTGTGTGCGTGTGTGCGTGTGTTGAGTGTATGTTCATAATGGGACATAGATATGCTGGGAGCTTTTTATACCTTTGTATGAATGTATGCTTTGGTGTGTTGTGTGTGTGTGTGTGTGTGTGTGTGTGTGTGTGTGTGTGTGTGTGTGTGTGTTGCAGGGCTGGCAGTGATGCATGAAATGTGAGGTGGACAGCATGTTATTTGTCTTGTCACTGACAGGTGTTGGGGACATGTGACCCAGCAGTGATACAGATGGATGAGTTTGTTATGGACACACACAGGGGTTATACATGATTGGCCTTCAGCAGTATAAGATACCCACTAAAAGTTCCACATTCCATTGTCTATATAATACATGTGCATTTTATTGGTTATTTCCACAGAAGAGAAAAGAAAGAGAAAAAGAATGCAGGAGCCGATTTGAATTACTCAGTAACGATTCAGTTCTCTGAATAGATTCTATTGATTCTCTTCTGAAACTGAGTAGAAGTATTGCATAGAATATAATAACTCTAATGAACAATGAACTCTGCACTATTCTAAAGAGTTCTATAGAATTTATATGCACCACCAATCAAAATTAAGTTCATTAATACTTTAATTCAGCAAGGATACATTAAATTAAGTTCCAAACGTAGGTTCAGGAGGAGCCTAATCATTCAGGCCTGTCAATCATCATTACGAGCCTATAAGCAGCACTCTCTGCACCGCCCCAGCGTCAATTCTTCTGGCATCCCTCCACCTCCCCTTCTCCTCCTCTATTTCTGTTATTTTCCCTCTAGGTAGTACCCCAATGGGGGGTGGGGAGGGGACAGCAAGCCAAGTTTGTTTACCATTAACCATCAGGACTGAGTGGGCAGGCGAACTCGTGAAACTGACCAAAAGAGACAGAAAAAAAAAACATTTATAATGTTGCAGAAGATTGCTGTTCTTTTGAACTTTATATTCCTCAAAGAATCATGGAAAAATTATATATTGGTTTCCACAAAAAAAAAAAAAAAAATCACTAGATAGATAGATAGATCGATAGATAGATAGATAGATAGATAGATAGATAGATAGATAGATAGATAAAGCAGGAAAACAGTTTTCAACATTAAAATAAAAACAGTCTTAAATTGTGATAATAGTTAAATATTACTGACAAAATTACTGTTTTACTGTATATTTCATCATATTACCTCAGCCTCGGTGAGTAAAAGTCTTAAACATTAAAATGAAAACATGAAAACATTAAAAAAAATCTTTCCCTCCCCAAATTTTTGAACATCAGTATAAATGAGCCACTACTTCAACTACAAAACTTATGTTCAGGTGCTGCCTCAAATTTTTAATTTTGTTTTAAAGGTGCTGCATTAAATTTTTAATTTGAAATTGGCTTTACAAGTCATTTCAACTTAAATTATATTAAACTGACTTTTAAAAAATTGAGCTGAATAATGTATAACCTAAAAGTTGGAATTGGTTAAATTAATTTATGTTAAAGTTGTGTGAAAACATACATTGACATGCATTTTTTGATCAAATTATTTTTTACAGTGTTGCATAAAACAGAATGAAATAGAATGTCATATTTTACTCTATTCTGTTGTAGAACTTTAGAGCCAAGAGTCCGTCACACACACACCCAGCCTAACAGGACAACACATTCCTTGAATTGAATTCCACGTTGTGATTATAAAATTAACGACTGACCGATACGACGCCCAATTGTCTAGATAAACATCCTGTCCTGTTCTCTCTCACATCCCACGAGATCCATAAAACAAGGACAGATTTGTGGAGAAAGTCCAGAACATATGGAAATAGGATCGCATCTGTCTTTCTTATCAATTCCGCGGGATCTCGAACTCCGATCACGTGACCACTTAGCGAAGGAGTTCAATAGGATGAGTTAACAAAGAAAA
>JAFVLL020043015.1:0-26783 GCA_021397915.2 Tor tambroides
CTTAATCTGTCGATCTTGTTACTGTGCTATTAAATAGTGTTTTCACTATATTTTGGATTTTAATATCCAGTGCAGAGTTGATTGTTATACGGCTCTTTCAGTGAATCGCTGCCGCCTCAGTGATCAGCTGTCAAAACAACGATTCTGTTCAAATTCCCTATAAAATCATAAATGATTCCCTTTGAGCTAAATTAAACTATTTCTTTAAATGAAATATAAATATTACGTATTTTACGTTACACGTGTGACCATGGTGTAGTTTGTTTGTAGTCCACATTTAGATTTTTATTTAGGTTGTTCATGAATAAAATGTGTAAGAAACAAACTTTTGTTGGTCACAGCTTATCTGCAATAATCCAGAATCCAATGGAAAAATATGGTCACTGCAGCATTCTTTAATAACAATATTGATGTGCAACTGTTTCGTTTATTACAAATTATTATTGGTTTTTGTTTTCCATTTTGTGAATGTAAATGATATTTTAATTAATATGTCATTTTTTCATTTTTTTTTTCTTTTTTTTTTGTGTTAATCTTACATCTGGAACCATATCATATATCATTTAAGTAAGTGACACTTGACAACTAGTGGTTGTCTGTGGAATCTTGTTTAAATTTTTATTTTTCCTCTGTTCTCCATTTATAATATTTCTTGGTTGGTAAGGTTTTCTGTAATTTAAATTACTATTCTACACCCTCTCTCTAACTTTTTGCTGCTGTTGTGACTCCTAAGTAAACACCCACTTCGCATGGAAAGTTAAAGGACTTTCTTTGAAGGTTTCCTGTTCAAAAGAGATATAATATTTAAAAAATAAATAAATTTTTCTACCTCTCTGCCTACCCAACACTACCCACATTCATACAGCTCAGATGTTCCACAATGCATCTTCTGACTCAATGTTCAGTAAAAATCAGGTGTTGTTTATATGAAGTTCAGTGAAACAGGAAGCGTCTAGTGGTATTTTCTTCAACAGTGGCATCTGAGCTTTATAAAACCACTATGTGTGGAAAAATGTTGCTGTCCAAGGGTCCAACAACCTTTTTGACATAAAGTTATTATTATTATTTTTTTAAATTAAGTATTAAGTGCCATTTTCAATCTTGCTCTGAAAGCAAAAAGCAACAAATTCAACAAACCAGAACTGTGGGCTCTCATTCACTCAACCACAGAATAGACCAATTTACTTGTTCAGCCATGAAAGATGGGCTGAGTTTAGAATAACATGCTATTTGTACTATTTGTGTTATATAAAAATGGCTGCAATAGTAAGGGTACTGTGAATTCAGCCAGAGATGCCATGTAGTTTCTCAATAATCTCCTACAAATGGCCACAGCATATTCTCCATCTATTAAGAGATAATCTGATTGGCTGATAATGTATGAGTAAGGACACACAGGTGATTTTTAATAAGTCTTCCAGAAACAAAACTGTTTACAAGCTCTTTTGAGGATGACAATCACTGGATTTGCCAAAGTTTGTGAGGTTGGTGACATCAAATAATTTCTTGTTTTGTGAGGCACTAATAAATATGAAATAAAGAGAACTTCATATTTAATAATTACACCAGAAGGCCCACAATTATGTGGAGGCTTTATTGAGAGCAGCAGAAGCAATTAATGCAAACAACATGGGAAAAAAGTGCAAAAGTAGATGTAATATACATTTAATATATGTATAAATCTGTAATTTACATTTTGAGCAAACAAAAAATACTCAGTCTTACGTCTGAACCAAAGTGCAGAACTACTTCACTAGTTTTCTTGACTGATGTTGACCTTCATTTCAATCCTTCAAGGTACACATGATGTCAGTAAAGTGCCTAGTTGGAGGTGGAGCAGCCATCTAAAGTTGAGTTTCATTCACAGTTGTGAGAAGTGAGTTGGCTGCTTCTGGTTGTCCTGCAAAACCACCACATAATGTACATTTCTAATTACTGAATCAAGCTATTTAGAAGTATTCCAGATCATATTATATTACAAATGAACTGGGTTAAAGTGTGAATGATCCCGATTCTACATGAGAAGTGTGTGGTTGACTGTAGTTGATTTGTTCTCCCTGACAGAGGCACTCACAAACAGGCCCCTGTTAAATCTGGCATTAACATACATTTGCAGTAATCAGGTCATAATCATATAGAGAATATATGCTAACTTTAAAAGGATAGGTGCACTAAAGACTCAAAGTGAATACTAATGGTCAGGGAGGTGTAAATGCTAATGCATATTCAAATATCCGAGTATTGTGTAATAGAGAAACTGCACTACAAAGAACTTCACCCGTCCCTTTCCCACAGACTTGGTGAATTTTCTGTTATCATCTATTCACACTTCATTTTTATCTTCCCGAAAAATATGTCATGTAGCTGACCTGCCTAAACCATTTCACCATTATCAGCGATCATGTATGGCATGGAGATCATGCCGTTATCCCATTAGAGGCACGTTGGAATTTGTGGTGTAAATGCAATCCAGCTAATTCAGACTCTACATGAAACACGTTTATGTGTTTATGTCAGGTGTAAAGGGGGCCAAAGACACTTGTGAGGACTCACCCATGATGATTTCTTCATTAGACACTTTTGCCAGCATCACACTGGGGTGTCTTTTGCATCCCTGGTACGTCCTCTGCTGAATTTCAAGTGCACACAAAAGATTTAATGCTGTTAAATTGGAATTACCATAATTAGTTTTGAGCCATATAATGATAATGACGAACTACAAACTAGCAAGTGTGGCTTTTGAATTCAAATTAAGCTGTGCTTTGCCCATGCTCTGCTTTTACACCTGTATTTAAAATTAGACTTGGCATTTACATTGCTGTGAAAGTGCTTGATCTGATGTGTGTGTGTGTGTTTTGTACAATGAATGTCGTCAGATCTTCGACCAAAACCTATGAATGCGTTAGTGTAAATAAATAAATTGTAAATAAATAAATAAATTGTAGATTTCCAGGGCAGACTAGTCTGATATGGGCCCAAATTAAAAGACTGTCTTTTCTGTTTTGTTGTTTTTCTTTTTCGAACATGTGCATTGAAAACAAAGGCATGTTATTAATCATATTAGTTACTTTTCATATTCATAGGTGTACATATATCATACTTTTTCTGTTGTTCTCAAGTAAGTTGGTTATGATTGATTCTAAATACTTAAGACTACTTTGTACTAACAACAGAGCTAGAACTGTGAATTAATGCACTCTTGTAAAAAAGAAAAGTCAAATTATCTTCTTTTTTTTCGTGAGAAACATGTTCTGTAAAATTGATTTTTTATCAAATATCTGAAAACAAAACTGCTATGAACAATACACAATACCACACACACAGTCTTTACCTGAACTTAGCTGTTAAAGAGAGGTCAGATAAAAACATTGTATTCAATTACTGTGATAATACTTACTTTATGTATGTACCAGACAGCGAGCAAAACAATGGCCACCAAGATCAAAGCAGCAACACTGCCACCAACAGCATTTCTGAGAACACTTAATGATTCAGTGTTGTTGTAGGAATTGTTTGAGGTTGAATTATAGTCTGGTGTTTCAGTAGTGAATGTTGAGGTGGACGTTTCTGGGCTGATGGTAGAGTGTAATTCTGTAAGGGACAGAAGAACAAAGCACTTAATAAAATTATAGGCTTAAAAGGATAGATCACCCAAAAATGAAAATTCTGTCATTAATTACTCGCCCACCTGAACCCCAAAACAAACAAACAATGGTGAGTTTCAAATGTTATTTGCAACACCAGAAGAAAGTTGACAATTGTAACATACTCACTTTTTACAGTAACATTATAAAATATCTTTTTGTGTCCTCGTATGGTTTTTGCACTGTAGCATCTGTTGTTGATGACATTATGCACAATTAGACGGCCAGTCTGTATTGAAACTCCAGGTGTACTCGAGCTGGTGCTGCAGTTATCAGCAGAGCCACAGTATTGACCGATCTTAGTGATTTTAATCCATTTTTCACAATTATGTGCATAGAAAATAGTCAGTCCAGATGCTGTGAAGTTTAGGCTCGCATTTCCACCCTCAATTACATCCACCACCTTATATTCCATACAGGAAACTGACAAAATAAATATTTGAACTGTAAGTAAATGAGTACTACAGATTCACACTTACATTCACATTCAGATTTTACAATCAGCATGAATAACAGATTTACAGTAATATATTCAGAAGAACGGTAATATATTAAGTTGAATGAATATTCTATGAATGAATGTTATGAATATACTGAATGAATATTCTGTTTTTCCTAATAAAAAAATAACAAAAATATTCTAAATAGGCCTAAAATGAGCTGTTTTTAACCTTTACTAAGTGTCAGATTATAAAGAAATCTGGGATTGTCTCAAAATCTAGCGAGCTTCCCGCCAAAACAGAATAGCACATATGCTTCATAGATAAGACAATCCCACAATGCATTGAGCTTGGCCAAAAAAATAAATTCAAGAGCAAACATGAAGTGAGGGAGATAAAGGAATGTTGTTAACTGTGTTATTTCATATAAAAAGTATGTGTGCTAAGTATTAGTAGAGCTGCACATGTGACGGTTAGACATGGGCAAAATGGCTGCCATGCAAGTTAGAACTGCTGCTGGCTATATGTTATCATTAGAATCAACTATTTAGTCTCTCCTGTGGTTCACATGACAAGCGCTATTCGTTAGGAGCATATCACATCAACCACTTATTTGGTTCTTATAAGAATTCACTTATGTAGTCAGACCACATGTTTGCTCACTCGCTTTTGAAATGGAGCCGGTTTACACAGATAACACAGACAAGATTCAACTTGAAATCAAAACAATTAAAACAATGTAAATCATGTCTTACCTACGGCAAATTTCAGCATGATCACTAAACCAAACCACACACACATCCTGATCATATAGCTTCTAGTCAGATCAGTTTTAGAGTTATGCTTGGATTCACTTTAGCCCGCCAACTGTTGTTCTGCCAAAAATCCCGCCAAACTCTTTCTTAGAATGTATGGTGGATGGCACCAATGTTAAGGCTGGCGCCACCTAATGTGTTGGAGTGTGGCGTTTTACTCATTAACACATACTCACTGAACAAATACATAAAAAGAGATATGTAATTCTCTGGGTAGATTAAGATATAAGTTTATAACATATCTAAAATCCCCATAGTAAAATTTATATATGTATATTTGTATGATAATTTTTATATGGTATTTTATGTGTCAACCATAATCCCAACAATATATATTTTATTTATATACATTTTAATAAAATAACACACACATTATATATATATATATATATATTATATATTAAACCTTTATATATATATATATAGTGTGTGTGTGTGTGTGTTGTTTTAGGATGGATGTGCATACATGACATACAGTGTGTGTGTGGGGGGGGGGGCGTATTCAACATGTCGAAATGTTTTCCAGATTAACAATGAAAATTGTTATTAAAATGTGTGTTTATATATATATATATATATATGTATATATATATATATATATAAAAGAGCTAGCTAGCGAAGAAGTCGCAATAAATTCTGAAGAATTTTAGTGTAGTTTCAGGTTCGCGTATAAATTACGTCATTTGTGAAAACTCAAAATTTATACAGCAGCTTATTTATATTTCAGTCAGAAGTCAGCGGCACAAAAAAAGCTATGTACGCGAGCAGGGTCATCATCAACACCGTACAAAGCTACATATTGCCTGAGAGTAAGCTCTCTCAAAACACTGTGTTATGGAACTTCAAAACCTTTCCAAACAGTGGTTCGAAGCACGTATCAAACTGGCCAAGTCACATGATTGCAACAAATGAGGCTGTGGGCACTGATCACAAGGTAAATTCATGAACCAGTGTCTAATAAATGTTTTTAATTGATGTACAAAAATAATAAAACAACAAATTGTACAGAAATGTCATATTTAATGGTATTTACTGATTTGTAGATCATTAATAGTTTACACTTTAATGAAAATCTGTAGTTTGAAAGTTTTTGAAAATTTGTAGTTGTTTGTAAAAGGTGTCTTTATACGTACATGTTTAGGCTAATATAACTTGACTGGTTGTGATGCTCAGTATTTTGCCAGACTGAGTTATAGAAGTATAACACTCTTCAGCAAATCTTTTACTTCTGATATCCTTCAGAATATAAACATAAGAAAATGACTACTAGAACTGTACTATACTATTGTACCACTAGGATATTCCATAATTAGTTTCCTATTTTCCATTATGTAACAATAATGAGGCATCATTATCTTTTGTTCAAAAGTTTGTAAGTCAATTGTTCTGCTCATAATTACATTAATATCAGGCATTTTGAAGACAGTCAGTGTGAGTCCTGCTGTGCTGCGAGCACTTTTAGCCATTTAGGGGATGTTTCACTTGGCAGTGTGACTGATGCGCTGGCAGGACAGATTTACAGCAAATACGACTGAACTTCTGCCAAAGGAAAACAGGAGGAAATCCAGGAACTAAACGATCCTTCCAAAACAGATTCCAAGCTAGTTGTGGTCACATATAAGATTTATGCAGCTGGAAATTGGATAATATCGCCTGATACGAGACCCACAGGGGTCCAGCAGAACCATTTAAAGAGCTCAGAATAAAAAGACTGAGCTGCTGGACTTGCATGAGTCACCCCATCTCAGGTCAATGACGCTAGGTTAGATTGCTAGCTGCATTAGTTCACCATTTTCTCTGGGACGAATCTTCACATGCAATCGGGTCCAAAAGTCAGAGAATATATCTGGAATACATTTGGGTCGATCCACTACCGTTCAAAAATTTGGGGTCACTTTTTTAAAGAAATTGATACTTCCTTTCAACAAGGATGCACTAAATTGATTAAAAAAAGACTCTTACTATTGCAGTTTCAACATCATAAGAAATGTGTCTTGAGTAGCAAATCAGCATATAAGAATGATTTCTGAGGAATCATGTGACACTGAAGACTGGAGTAATGATGCTGAAAATTCAGCTTTGCATCACAAATAAATTTCATTTTAAAATCTACTCAAATAGAAAAAAAGCTATTTTATGCTATAATAATATTTCACAATGTTACTGTTTTTTATTGTATTTTTGATCAAATAAATGCAGCCTTGGTAAGTATAATAGAGTTCTTTCAAAAACATAAAACGAAAAAAATGACCAACCCCAAACTTTTGAACAGTAGTGTGTATATACTGTATATATTAAAGAATACAAAAGGATTCTTGGTGTAGAAACAATTTTTACTCAGAAATTGCTAGTAAATTTCACAATTAATTAGAAAGCAAGTAACATACTGAATTAAATTTGACATTTTTTGAGTAGAAACACTAAAATAGTATATTCTTACAAAAAGTACTCCAATAATCTTTGTTAATTTACAATTTGAAAAATCATTTTCAACTCACAACTTTTTTTTAAGCAAAGAATCTTTTCAGAGAATGTGCAGTATTTGGAATATAAGGGAAAAAAAATGAATTCAATGAAAACAGTCAATGGAGCATGCCAAAATAGTTATAGTCAAGAAATATTCTCTGAAAACAAGTCGTGATATCTTATACAGTTTTCTTGTTTTATAGGTGAATGTGTAATGTTATGAAGATGATTGGGTGTTTTACTGGTGAACAGAAAATGATGGATAAGATTTGGGACTGTTGTAGCACAAAGTGACTGTAAACCATCAGTTTAACCAATTAGAAATGAGTCCCCTAGAGTTTTCAGCATAACATCTCTGTTCCCTCTATCATGGATTAAAACTGCAACTGAGACGTTTCATGTCTGTCTCATTTGATTTAAAATCTGATGGATGTTCAGTGAAGAATTGATATCATCAGAGTCATTCTGATATCATGCAGCATTAATTTAATTTACACAAAAACTAGAAAAACCATGGCTAACCTGACAAGAAGGGTTGTAACACTTTCAGACACGAAATGTCTGTATGGTTAGTGAATCTGTGAAATTACTGTAGATGTTAGTACATGTACTGTAAGACATCTGGAGCAAACACTGTCAGTTAATTTACTCTGCACTGGATGTGAGAAATTTGCTGAAAGTGATTTGCATCCTCTGTGAAACCCTCTTAGGTGGAAACAGGTTCCTCATCTCCACATTCATATTCCCATTTACGCAAATCACCCTCCCTGAAACAGAAGTATCTAGAGATCTTCATGTCCGGTTATCTGCCTTGTTTCCTCTCCCCACCATGGCAACACCGTACACAGAGTGTTTTAATGAGAGAACCGTCTCACCCAGGTTCATCGTTCCTCCCAGGATACACGAGACAACATCTCGCACATAAGTCAGACTACTTCCACTGGCGTTCCTGAGAGCGTTACGTTTGCCACTGGATGCAGCTTTGCCAGCGATGCCATCATACTTTAAATCACTGGTCAGCAAAAAACAGCATCACAAAGGTAAGGCAAAGGTTTGGACATTTTGGCCAAATTTGTTTCACATGCTCTTAAAGACAATTCGATGTAAAGGCTTAAATGCTTGAAATTAGTTCAAATAGGTACAAATACAAATTGTGCTTACATATGAATTTGCTCATAAAACTAACTTTTTTTTACAGTTAACTTTTAGAAATTGTACATTTCTGGAATTATTTTAAATACTACTATTATTATAAAATGTATAATAAATAATCAGTTGATGTGTCTAAATTAATTCTAGTTCCAAAATATAAATTTATAAATTTGAATCTTTTTTAGACAATATATTTTCAAAATATTATAGACAATATTAATTTTATTTTAGAAATCAGTGTATTTAAAAATACATAATCAGTAGGTGTGTCTAAATTAACTCTAGATCCAAAATATCATTTTTGAATCATATTTTATTTTCATATAGTTCCAAAATATAGTTCAATCAATCTGTAGGTGTGTCCAGATTTTCAGCTGCTAGTAAACTATTACATCTAGAATCAGATATGTGTGTGTTTGTATGTGTGTGTGTGTGTGTAAACTAAAACTATTTTAAAAATAATAAATGTAATAGTTATAGCGTAGTTGTATAGTGTATCTATGTATGTAATAATTAAAAGTTTATCCCAAATTTAAAAAAAAAAAAAAATCAGTAGGTTTGTTCAAAATTTGACTGCCAGTGAACTATTAAATTCAAAATAAACATTTTAATAATATCTGCTATTTTTATTGTAGACATTGGTCTTTAATGTCGTAACATGTTCAGTAACAGGACGACTAAAATTCTCTTCTGAGATTTGCTCAAGCCTATTAAAGGAGGAAGTGTCGCGCTGTGTATTGTGAGATTATCCTGACTGGCTCAACAGGTCGCATGCAATAACCTCACGCTTGAGCTCATGGGACGCTGCGAAACAAAACACTGATGCAGCCCATCACAAGTGACTGAGCGTTTTCATTTTAGTAATGACTTTTGGGAGGCTTCAGATTAAATGTGTGATTCAAAAAGACAGTGTGCGTTTGCTAAAGCCTTCAGTAATCCCATAAACTCACTCTAATGACACTGAGACGAGTACATGAACACTGGCTCATATTCTTCCTCCTGGTAACTGTTGCTGTGCAGAAGTGATCTACATTTCTTGCTTTATAAATAACTGGCTGGCTATGAAAAGTGACCTGGAGATTTTTTTTGTGACATTGACATGCATTTGTGCAATGAAGCTGTGGTTGCATTACCATTGCTATCACTCACACATCTGTGTAATGCCTTATGAATATGTTTGTCTAAACAGATGGCTTTTGTTGCCAAGTAGTTATGGGCTGAATACCACTTAGCAACCAAAAATCAGTGCCGTGGCATTGCAGCGTGGGAGTTTTTCATATGAAAACAGCACTCACATTTTCAGAAAATACACAAATTAACTTTGGTTTATTATCAGATAATGTTTTCATGCAGTGTCCACCATGTTTCATTGGTTCACCTAGTGTCAGTTTTAAAATCTAACGACACCCAGTTAATGGATAGTAGCCTATACTAAAATGCTTCATTAGTGAATTTTGTGTAAATGCTGTTAAAATTAATCTTTATTTAAATTAAGCAATTTTGTTTACATACATGCTGTCATAAAATGTTAAAGCTTTAAATGCTCCTGCTATCTAGGTAATGGTATTGATAAGGCCACTGAAAAACCCATATTGGTTAAAGGCATAGTTCACCCAAAAATGACAATTCTGTCTTTTATTATTGATATTGTGAAGAATGTTAGTAACCAAACAGTTGATGTTAGCCATTGACTATTGACCATTTTTTTCTATACTATGGAAGTCAATGGCTACTAGTGCTGTCGATTAATCGCGATTAAAAATAAAAGTTTTTGTTTACATAATATATGTGTGTGTACTGTGTATATTTATTATGTATGTATGTATATGTATACACACACACACACACACACACACACACATGTATGTATATATTTAAGAAAAATATGTTATGTTTATATATAAAATATATTTATATATTATATGCACAAAATAGATTATATGAATATAAATATATACATGTAAATACATGTAAATATTTTCAATATATATATACTGTATATGTGTGCATTTATATATACATAATAAATATACACAGTACAAACTCACATGTAAACAAAAACTTATTTTGGATGCGATTAATCATTTGACAGCACTACTGGCAATTTAACTATATATATATATATATATATATATATATAGGCCTAGTTAAGAAAAAGAAGAAAAAGTGTAATTTTAACAGTGAAAGATTGTTAACTGGTAACGGCAAGTTCTTGTATTGTGAGTGGAAAACACTAACAATAGACATTTTATGTAATTTTACAGTAAAATACTGTTAAATGTAAAGATTTAGGAAGTAAAAAATGAACAGTCATCATAAATTTTACAGTGAAAAAAAAAACAGTAATTGACCTTTCCACAATTCCTTGCGCTATACTTTACATTTGATGGTATTTTATTAAAATAGCACGAATAATGTTTTTCGTTAGTTTTTGTTATTAATTATGGGGTTTATATTGTTTAATTAATGTTTATTTCATTATTTTATTGTCACGTTTGTTATGATGACGTATTTTGTATTTGTTTTATATAGGCCTCTATAGCTTTTACCTCAGCAAGTGGATGGGCTAACGTTACTTGTGATTAGCTTATTATTATGGTGGTTATCAGTTCTAAAAGTCAAGTACAAAATAGATTTTATTACTTAAGATGCATACTAACACCAGTTAATGAAATATAGCATAGCCTACAGTTTTTATGTAGTTAAACCATGTTGCTACCGAGCTTTTTAGTGCTGGCAACCACAGCTTTTACAGTAAGTTTTTTGTATTTTGTAAGATGACATCACATGTAGACAGTCATTTAGAAGAGACCTTGAGAATCCGCCTCGCTGGCCGCTCCTCCTTCATTGACAGCTCATGTAATCTCCAACCTGTTGGTTATTTGTGTGCCTCTCGACGGGCTTAATCTGTCCAGACTGCAGCGGGCTTTTGGCAGGAGAGTCAGAGCGGGTCATCTTTTGCGCACTTGCCTCTAGGTAAGTCAAAGGACGGGACGCTGACCCGAGTAAAGCCGATTCCTGTCCCGTTCACAGACACCAGACGAGACTGAGGCTGCTGCTGCTGCTGCTAGAAAACAGGTCAGACTTTAAATTACAGTGTTCATGTTGACGTGCAGTTATTGCAACTAATTATATTTGCATGCAATACATGGGCACGGTAATTTAAAGTGGACTTTTTTTTTTGTAGTTGACTATTTTATTGGCTGAGTGCACGCAACAATTGATGAAGAAATCAACTTCTTTTAGATTGATGACTGAGTGATTTGCAGGTTAAATGCACACTGCATATGAAAGATTTTTGCATACCGATCACATGCATTAATTGCACAGGAATGTGCATCATTGCATTTCGGACGCGTTGCAAATGTCTGTTTCGTTGAGATCTGCGCAGCATCCTCTCTCCTCGCATGTCATTCTTTGTCACTGCTGTCCTTGCTTGAGCCTCGATAGTTTCTGCAAGAGACAGAGATCGTGCTGGAGTTGTTACAGACCTGAAGGTAAGGTCAGAAACTGGCTGTTTGTAAAATAATCACCCATGCAATCATCAGAATGCACGTTGTGAATGATGATTAATTAATGCATCACGTGCACTTTAAACGTGCACGCTGGTTTGTGTATGAACAGATTATATCCAGTCGTCAGTCACTGAGGTGTATGGGACATCTCGCACCGGGACATGCGCTGCATGATTTAATGATCCGTGCTGAGCTGCATGTTTATGTTGGTATATGAGTGGTTAGTCCACAGACGCACTGTACATTAAAGGGGCTGCATCGTAAAGACAAAGCTAGGCAAGTGCAGAATGTTCTTTTTATGTGAGCAAAGAGAGACTGCAAGTATAATGCAACATCTTTGCATTGCATTTTTTTTGTAGTGTTGTGCAATGCAATATGCATTGTAATATTATATTAGGAAAGATGAGTCGACTGTTTGTGTCCAGTTAATGTTAGTCATTTGAACAGAAAAATAATGTAGAAAAGGGTACTGTAAGTAATCTAATCATATGTTGAAAATTATAGGTTTATCAAGTGTTAGCATTTTCTGTGAAATATTGTAAAAAATATTATGTACTCAAATGTAATTTATTTTATTATAATTTATTAAATGAATTAAAATGTTAAATATTTTCTTCATTTAAATGGTGTAATTTTAATTATTAATATATTTGTAAATTTATGAAGGGTGTTTCATTAGTTTTTTTTTTTAATTAAAATTTTCATTCTAATTAATTTATAGCTAAATTAATTTAAAATGAAATTAAGATAAATATTTAAAACATTGTTTTAGTTATTAATATATTTGTAATTTTAAAATCAAATTAAATTTTCATTATTTAAATGTATTTATATTTTCAAATTTATTTAAATGAAATTAACATTTTAAATATTTATCTTAATTTAAAATTAGTTTCAATTCAATTTTATTTTATAAATGAATTTCATAAATTTCATGCATAACATATTGTCATTCCTTAATTTTTTTGTATTTCTTTCTTTCTTTCTTTCTTTATTTTTGATCAATCTCTATCATAATTCTGCAGAGATATTGTTTATGAGAGTGATGATACTGACTGCATGCAACTATGCAAGTTCACCTGAGTCCTTGTGTTCTTTGAGAGCAGTTGTCCAATCATGCCTCCTAATTGGATGTGCCTTTTCTCTTTAAGTTACCTAATTTGTTTATTAAGCAGTCTATTAGTGGTCTTCTAAGTCTACAAAATACTCCATTCCATAGGGTTTTCTCCACCTTGTGGGTACTCAGTGACCAGTGACACATTTAGTGGCAAACTGATGATATTTTTGGCTTTTGAAGTTTACCTTCTGAACGCCTTTAACCTGTTATATAAGCAGAAAGAAAGCAAGACTTAACAGAACTTCTCTTAATTTACCAGAACTCAGTACTGCTAATCCCAGAGAAGTTTCAATTTTTATATTGAAAGACAAATCTATTGTTTGAACTCCTTTTATGAAGAAACCTCAAAATAAACACAGTAAACATGGTGAAAAATAACCAGTCATTCCAGCTTTCCAATTTGTGCTGTCTTTGTGTGCAGTTGATGGGTTGTTCAGTTTTCTAGATGGGTTTTGTTGAAGATGATGACTTTATCAATGCATTCAGTTATTTGATGCATGTGGACACCTTTGTGTTAGGTTTGGACAAAAGGTGTAGCTTGGAGAAAATCTGCCCTCCAACTTCATAGATATTCCAGTTAAAATAGAATCAGAGATATTTCCTTAACAAATGTGCCATCAATCATAAAGGAATCTCATAAGTCTCCTAAACGCCAGTATTAAGATGCACATATACGTGTCTGTACACTGACCAGCCAAAACCTGATTAGCGTTTTCTGACAACAGTCTTAAAGCCATGTAGGACAGCCAATGAGAAGCTCTGGAATTTTTTTAAACAGGGCATCAGAGGTCAATGACACACTAAAACAGGCTGATAGATGAACACGCATCCAGTCCCTCAGTAGCTGATAATGAACATGAGACTTCGCCAGAGAGACTGAGCTGCATTCTGCACTACATCAGGAGCCCTAAAGGATGCAAAGGAGTTTTGATCTTGAGCTTCATCTTGATTTTTCTTTTTAACTGGTTACATATTAGAAATCAGGCCTCATGGCTCCTGGAATATTAGGGATTGTTTTGGCTGCAAGTAAAGGTATATTCATAAATCTTTGATTTATTGCTCACTTTTTCCGAACCGATCACGGACGTAGGTCTTTGTTGGTCACTTTATAAATCTATTATGTTCTTTTTTTATCCTCTCCAGAAATCCCTGTAGAAGCTCACGCAGAAATGGGACGAAAGGAGGGCAACTACGATTGGAAAAAGAGCACGGATAACATCCAGGATGTGTTTGAATTCATGGAGGTGCTCGGATCGTAAGTACACACTTTGTTCTTCTTATTATTCATTTTAAAAGCTGGGAATGGTTTATTAACATAAGTTTGTCGAAAGGGTAAGCTTTAGTTTTTGGAAGTAAATATATCCTGACAGAATTTAATTCACAGGTGCAATTTTATTTTAACAAAGTACACTAAAAAAATTACTTTTCGAAGTTGTAAACGAATCAAGGATTATTGGAGTATGTTGGAGTACATTTACCTGCAAACCTGCAAATCACATTTTCATTTAAAAAATTCCTTTGTAATTATTTGAAAAAGTTGTTTTTTTTAAAAAAAGCAAAATTATTGTAGATGGTGTACAATTTTCACTTAGAATTTGCTAGTAAATGTTACAATTAGAATTACAAAGAAACAAAGAATTAAATGTGAAATTTTAAAGTAGAAAGACTGAATTTGTTTTGTAAAATGTACACCAATAATCTGTTTTATTTGCAACTTTGAAAAATATTTTTTACAGTTTAAATCCTACATTATTTTTTCAGTGTAGTTCAAATGTACTTCCCATAATAAATAAATATATAAAATCATTTTTAGATAAAAAAGAGTGTACAATAAGTTTTTAAAAAGTAGTTTATATTCCACATTTTTGTTCCAAAAAAATGTAAAAGAAAAAACAATGTTTGCATTTTTTCCAGAATATTTGAAGTGTGTTAGAAACATTTCCAAGAAAGCTGTTTACCGCCCAATAAAGGATTGACCCCGTAAATGCCTGTTTACCCAACTTTACTGGGTTTACACTGGCATTTAGTGGTTTATGAGCTTGGTAATTCAAGTCGTGGCAGTTGGGAGATTAGCGGTTCATTCAGAAAAAGCTCCAGAGCATTCAGCTTTAACCGTGTTCACATTTTTGCCTTGTTTTGTGATTTGACTTGATAAAGAAAATAATTTACTGCCTTTAATGTGTGTGACTTTTTTTTGTATGCCACATAAACCTTTCGGAGGTTGATTCCATTGAAAAGTGTAACACTATCGGTCTGTGATGATGATGATGATGATATCAAAACATTGATCATTTCAACATGAATGCAAACAACTGAATGAGTTTGTAGGCGGGACTATCAGTTTGACCAACCAATAGGAGGCAGATGGGAGAAATATTCAGGAATCCTATCTGAAAACATTATTTCAGTTCTGTTTATTGACGCTTCTTCACCTTGAATAAACATGAATTATGATTTAGATTGTGAATAAGCTGTTTAAATGTGTAATCTCAAATCCGTTATCCCATCTGAGCAACTTAACGGGTCTCAGACGGTAAACCAGACACCAGTGATCCGGCCCTGCTGTCCTGAATCGGTTGTGATGTCAGAAAGCTGACTAGACTATGAGCTCAGCAGACATGAGCAGCTGTACATTGTCTTTGCTGACTGTAGAGCGATCAACAAGCAGAATAATGTCCCGTCCCTGAAGACAGACACTATGAGATCAGCACAAGCGTCACAAACAGTTATTTGGGACCAAACAATCTAAATGATCAGCTGCTGTGAGATTCCAATGTCTCTCACTTCATTTGATTGGCTGATGTTGAGTTTCATTCAGTGAAGTCTGTACACTCTCAGAAAAAAAGGTACAAAAGCTGTGACTGTGGTTGTACCTTTTCAAATACACACTTTTGTACCTTTTAGGTACTAATATGTACTTTTGAGGTATCAATATGGACCCTTTAGGTACAAAGTTGTACCTTTTGAAAAGATTCTGCCCCAGTGACAGCTTTTGTACCTTTTTCTGAGCGTGTAGCATTCAGGTCACCCTGCGTCCGTCTTTCTCATTGTATTGATCTGTAGGTGAATCAAGGGTAAAGCACAGGTTAAGGCACCTCCAGACCGGAGTGTGTTAATTGCTTTGGCAGACAAGAACAGGGATCACAGGCGTCAGGGAACGGCTAACGGGATGGAGACAGATTTGCGATAATCTACCGGACATGGCCTGCAATGTGCTGTCTATTGATTTTTTTTTTTGTTGTGTAAGTTATTATACTCGATTATTTTCATGAATTAAGGCAAGGCACCCCAAGAGAATAGGGTAAAAATTTAACTAATAAATATGACTATACTTTCCCATTGATTGATTAATAAATGCATTTTTTATTAGGTTTTCTAAAATGTTATTGTAAATGCGGCATTATCTAATTAAATAAGTGCTAATTTGCATAAAGTTCCAGAACAGGAATCCAAACACTGAACATCTGAACATTCCTGTTTCATTTTGTTGCCATAAAAAGAAAAAAAAAATCACTCAGATATTTCTAATGAATTTCACAATATTTACAAAGAAATAGCAAGTAATACATCGAATTAAACATTAAAATGTTGAAGTAGAAATACTGAATGTCTTGTGAAATATACTCCAATAATCTTTGCTTTATTTACAACTTGCAGCTTCCAAAAATCATTTTTTTTAAAGTGTATTAGAGTTACAGAAGAGATTTCTCTCTCTCTCTCTATATATATACATACAGTATATATATATGATTTTCATCATATTTTAGGAATCAAATGTTGTATAAAATTGAATAAAAAATACTGAACTGGATAAAAAAAATCAAAGAGGTGTTGTAACGGAAATTACAGAAGTAAAAAGATATAGTGCAATAAAATAAACACTTAAAAGTCCATTTTGCATGTTTTCTTTATGCTAATCTAACAGCACAAAACCTCAAAGTTAAAAAAAAAAAAAGTTGTTTGTAGTGTCTTGACTTAATTGGCATATCATGTACTTAATTTGATTATTTTAAATCTTAAATAAAAAAAAAATTAATGAAATATAACCATTTTATTTTTTTTCTTCTTTTTAATTTTGTCATTGCTATTTATTTATTTATTTGTTTGTTTGTTTGTTTGGTTGTTGTTGTTTTTTTGAGAATTTTGCTGTTGTTTTGCGACCACATTCACCTTGTCCTCAAATGTAAGGTGCGAATTAAAAAGCAAAAACCTGAGTTTACAATTCACGCAGGTCCTAAAGCGACATAATTATCTAGTTTCAGGCATAAACTAGTGTGTCTAGAGAGCTCTGTCACAACCTGCCCTTGCCTGTGGGTGTTAGTGGCACCAGTGGGGCAATATGGGCCGCAGGGAGTTGAGCACAGTGCTTTCCACTGACAAAAACAACCTGAATTAAACTCCCACAATCCCTCAGCAGGCTTCTGTTGGACTTAACACCCATCAGAATGAAGTACAGCAGCTAAAATTGGCTTCTATTGGTGAGCCAGTGATTGTATGATGTTTTTATGTATTTCATTGGCAAGTTTTCTTTGCCTTTGGGCACATTCTGTGCACTGACCTTCAGTTTGAGCTGTATTTAGTTTTTATTATTTATTTATTCATGCATTTCATTGAAATCCACTGTAGTTAATGAATTCAGGACTTTCTAAAGGATTATTCACTCGTGACCGCAGGTGAAGGTAAACACGCATCTCTGAGCTTTTGCATTCAGTGCAGGAAGATGGTTTTGTGGGAATGTGTGTTAGACGCTGGTAGTGTCAGGGAGACGGTTGTTTCGTGCTGCTTCATTTGTGTGTGGGAGGCTGAGATTGATTGCAATGTGTGAAGTAGCACTTCTTTTTCAACCAGGAGTCCAAACCATTACGAATTCAGTGTTTTATTAAAAATATATACCGACACTGCAAAAACTGCTTATATTTTACGTAGCAAATGTTACTAAATACTAAAAATAATAATAATAATAATAATAATACAGCTAAAATAATACATTTTGTGAGACGTACACTCAAATTACACTGAAGATATATTGTTTTAATATTTATTTGAAGTAGTAAATGTTATTCAAATATTTTAAACAGTTTAAAAAAATACATTTAATAAGATTTACACTCAAAATAAATATCAAGAGAATGTATTTTGAAAATAATACAATGTATAAGTATATAAATGTTTTTAAAATATTTTACACAGCTAATGTATTTAGTCAGGTTTACACATGAATTATACTGTATTATTTTTAATATACTGTCTTAATATTTATTTTAAGTAGTAAATCCTATTAAGATATTTTATACAGTTAAAAATAATATATTTAGTGAGATTTATACTCAAATTGCACTGTTATATTCAAGATACATTCTCTTGATATTTATTTTAAGTAGCAAATTTTATTAAATTATTTTATACACATACATTTAGTGAGATTTACACACAAATTACACTTTTTTACATTATTTTCAAGATATATTCTCTTAATATTATTATAATGTTATTAAAATATTTTAAACAGTTAAAAAGTAATACATTTAGTAAGATTTACACTCAAATTACACTGTATTATTTTCTTTTAATATTTATTTTAATGTTATTAAATTATTTTATACAGTTAAAATAATACATTTAGTGAAATTTACACTCAAATTATACTGTTATATATGTTTCTTAATGTTTATTTTTAGTATATATTATTAAAATATTTTATAGTTAAAATAAATAAATAAATAAATATTTTATACAGTTAAAAATAATATATTTAATATGATTTATACTCCAAATTACACTATTATTTTCAAGATATATTGCCTTAATATTTTTTTTCTTACGTCTTATGCAGTTTTCATTTTTTTCTCTGATCTTTTTAAGTGATGACGCAGACAAAGATGCTGTTTAAAAATTGATTTTCACTGTGTAAAAATAAAGATGGGAAAACTTCAGCTACTGATAAGAGTATTACATGAATAATATGCAGATTTGCAGCAGGTAAACCAATGATAGCACATGTAATCTCAGCAAGCATTCTTTATAGCCTAGATAAGACTGTCTTATTCAACCAATCCCAGGCTAATTGTAACCTAGCCTCTTTCCGTCGGAGGCCTTATAGTGCCAGCTGACCTTGTTGCAGGCCTGTGTTTATCAAGGCACCTGGATACTGTAGCCGTTACTGTTTCCGTTGCGTAAGGGATTTCACATGTAATCTTTATCCCAGGACAGCTATTCCAGGTTATAGCTGAGGATCACACGGAGAAAAAAAAATTAAGCCCTCTAGGTGATCTTCCCTAAGACCCACCACCAAGAGCTAATGATCATTTAAATGACCCATTTACAAAATTAGTTTGTACAATCAGGTACAATCAATTTTAAATACATTTTTAAATAGTCTGCATTATTTCAGAGTCAGGTGTTCAACTGTTTAGCTTTGAATTTGAAATGTTGCCTTGGCAACTAATTGAAATGTTTAATTTTAAACACTTAAATTAATAACTAAATTAATACATACATACGTGCATATATATATATATATATATATATATATATATAAACAAAAATGTCAGGCACAACTGAAATGTTTTTAAGTTTAAGCACTAAAATGACTGGAAATAAATAAATTTAAAAAACTAGAACTAAACTAAAACTAAAACTGAAATAAAATAAATGAAACAATAAGTATTAAACCATTAATACTACTGAATTATATTAAGTATTAATATATATATTCAAAAATTCCAAAAGCTCATAACAAAATTACTAAAAATGTAACTAAAACTAAAACGAAACTTGAAAATGTAAAAATAAAAGCTGATTATAAATAAATAAATAAATAAATACCACAATGGCAAATCAATAATAATAAAATTACACAGTTGCTAAAGGTGTTGCTGGGCATTTTCTCGCTCTAATTCAAAAAGTGTCCACTCCCATGTCTACAGGATTTGTATGTGCGTTATTAAATGCGTTTACCTGATCAAATCAATTGCACTAATAGTAACTGCTTCACACGTTGCTTCATACCAGATCTCCCCAGAGCCCTGGCCACTTTCACGTGTTCCTTTCACATGCTGGCAGTGCTACAAGCACTTCTAGCTGTTATTAAATGGGCGGATAAAGTGCAAGGCAGGGTTTAAAAGGTCACATCCTCACCTTCATTAAAACCTGCTTTGCTATCAGGGTGAAGTACCACACCAGCATCACATAAACCAGGATCATGCTCTCTCTCAGATCCATGGATAAAAACATAATCCCATGTAATTGCACATTTGACCTTACCTCATCTTTCTTTCTTTTGCTTTCTCCAGAGGAGCGTTCTCAGAGGTCTTCATGGTGAAGGAGAGAAAAACAGGGAAGCTTTTTGCTATGAAGTGTGTGAAGAAGAAAAACAAAAGGGACGTCAATCTGGAGAATGAAATTGCTGTGTTGAGAAAGTAAGACTGATTGAAACCAACACTAGTTGCGATGTAAAAATCTTACAGGAATAGAAAAAAATGAGAATTTGCTGAAAGTGTACTCACCTTCAAGTCATCCAAGATGTAGATGAGTTTGTTTTTTCATCAGAACAGATTTGGAGAAGTTTGCTCACTTGCTCACCAGTGGATCCTCTGCAGTGAATGGGTGCCGTCAGAATGAGAGTCCAAACAGCTGATAAAAACATCACAATAATCCACAAGTAATCCACACCACTCCAATCCATCAATTAACAGCTTGTCAAGTGAGAAGCTGCATGTTTGTAAGAAACAAATCCATCATTAGCACGTTTCTAACTTTAAACCGCCACTTCTGGCCAAAATAGGACTGCATAATCTATAATAACACGTCCTCCAGTGAAAAAGTCCATCCCCTGTTGTCCTCTCACATCCAAATTCACCAAAATATTTACTGATTTGGATTGTTTTTGCTTGTAAACGGTGCTTGATCTGTGCATATTTCTCTCCTGATTCAGATGAGACAACTTTTTCACTGGAGAAAACATTATTATAGAAAGAGGAGTCATATTTTAGCTGGAAGCAACGGTTTAAACGGTTAAAATGTCTTAATAATGGATTTTTTTCTTACAAACACGCAGCTTTTCACTTCACAAGACATTAACTGATGGACTGGAATGGTGTGGATTACTTGTGGATTATTGTGATGTTTTTATCAGCTGTTTGGACTCTCATTCTGACGGCACCCATTCACTGCAGAGGATCCACTGGTGAGCAAGTGATGTAATGCTACATTTCTCCAAATCTGTTCCCATGTTAAATCAGCCTAACTCTATATTTCTTTCCACTAATGTCTTCATTTGTTGTCATTTAGGATCAAACATGACAATGTGGTTTGCTTGGATGATTTCTATGAAAGTCGGACGCATTACTACCTGGTCATGCAGCTGTAAGCACTTCTGTTTGTAATAACACGCACTCAAACCCCTGTTACTTTAAACCTCTTGGGTCTTTATAGCATGTTGTTACATTGTTCATATCCCATCAGCGTTTCAGGTGGTGAGCTGTTCGACCGGATCCTGGACCGGGGCATGTATTCAGAGGCTGATGCTAGTCTGGTCATCAGACAGGTGCTGGAGGCAGTCAGCTATCTGCACAAAAACGGCGTAGTCCACCGCGACCTCAAGGTACAGAGACGCCACAGTCGCACAGACATATGCATATTAGGGATGTGCCCGAATCCGAATACCATGTTCGGAAAGGAAATGATGTGTACAACGGAACCCCTAAAGGGAATAAATACGAGATGGGAGGAAAAAAATATATTTCAATGCTTTCTCGCAATTATATCGTTGGGTAATTATACTGTATATAAATTGCGGCCATGAGGGACCTGCTATTAATATGCGGGGCATTGAAACCGCTTTTGAACGCGCGCTGGCTTGTTACTTTCACTTTCGAGATTCACGATCGCACTTACTCTGTGCATACTACTGAGCGGCAGTATTTATCACACATTTTACAAGATTTTTTACATTTTACAAGAAATTTGTCGATGGTGCTCAGGATCTGCAAATCGTTCACCATCGTCCTATCAGTCATCTCTCTTTACTCTGTTTATGTGGTAAGTGACATTTTATGTACTGTAATGTAACAGGCAACTGCTAGCAAACGGCTAACCATGTCCCTTTAGCGGCTCCGTAGAACGCATTGTTCGTTTTCTGTGCCTTTCCGAATACGTATTCACTATTCGGGCACATCCCTAATGCATATACTGTATATATACATGTGCATAGATGATGACTAAAAGACACAAAACGTTGACTTTCTGCATCTGTATTGTCTCTACAGCCAGAGAATCTGCTCTACTACAGCCCTGATGAAAACTCCAAGATCATGATCAGTGATTTCGGCCTCTCTAAGATAGAAGATAATGGCATCATGTCCACGGCCTGCGGGACTCCAGGATATGTGGGTAAGAAAGATGTCAAACAAATGGGCTTTTAAACTGCCAGTGAATGTCAAAGCACAAGATACATATATGTAAAACTGAAAGGCTGCATATACAGCTGGTTTTTGATTTTGGATTGAAATGTAACAAAATATTTAATTTCTGTAATGTGATGTTTCTTTGAAAGATACTTGACACGGTATTCAGTGGGAAATACTGTAGTACTTTGAGTGGTTCATGCGCTGGAGTAGTATTTTCTAAATATTATTTTATAATACTGCGCTGGTTGCATCAGCAAAAAAATTGGTTTAGAGATAGGGTATGTTATTATATTTGGATAACAGATTATAAAAACATTGTAGTATTATTTGACTGTTGTAGAATTTAATCATATTTATATAGTATTTATGTATATAATATTATGCTTTTATTTTATCATTTAAGTTTTCATTTTAATTTTAGTTTAAATTTTATTCATTGTGATAGAAGATTATGAAAACGTTATTTTAGTATTGTTCATATTATTTATTAATATATATTTATACAGTATGTATACATATATTAATGTGCTTTTATTTTAATATTTTCAGTTTTAATTTTAGTTACAATTGTAGGTATTTTGAACAATTTGAACAAACAACAAGTGTTATTTTTGTATTATTTATACAGTGTACTGTTTATAGTATTTATTATTATAGTATTTATTAATATATTAACATGCCTTTATTTTAGTATTTTCAGTTTTCATTTTAATTTTAGTTAAAATTGTAGGTATTTTGATGAAATATTATAAAAATAAGCATTGTTTTTGTATTATTTATACAGTGTACTGTTTATAGCATTTATTATTATAGTATTTATTAATATATTAACATGCCTTTATTTTAGTATTTTAATTTTTCATTTTCATTTTAGTTAAAATTGTAGGTATTTAGATGAAATATTATAAAAATAAGCGTTATATTTGTATTATTTATACAGTGTACTGTTTATAGTATTTATTATTATAGTATTTATTAATATATTAACATGCCTTTATTTTAGTATTTTCCTTTTTCATTTGAATTTTAGTTAAAATTGTATTTCGATTAAATATAAAAATAAGTGTTATTTTTGTATTGTATATAAAGTTTAATGTTTGTAGTATTTATTTATTGTAGTATTTATTAATATATTAATATGCTTTCATTTTTATATTTTAAGTTATTATTTTAATTTTACTTTGTTTTAGAAATTTTAAGTGCTTTTTTAAAAATATTTGTATTCATTTTTTTAAATATTTCTATTTAGCTTTATTTTACGTTTTAGTTTTAGTACATGTAATACTTAAACCTAAATGAAAACTAGAAATGTTGCCTTTGAATAAAACTAAATGAAATGAAATTAAACTAAATGAAATAAAACAAGATAAAGTTTTTCATCTAATATATATATATATATATATATATATTGCTGTTTTATTTCAGTGAACCAAAAATGATTTGTAATAGTTTTATTTGTAGTTAACAACAACAACACTGATAAATCCCAGCATTTTTTACAATAACATGCACAGATAAATCTTGCACAATAAATCCAAGGACATTTAAGACAATAAAAAAGGGCTATTTTAAAACCATGTTGTTTCTAATAACCTGTATTTCCTCACAGCCCCTGAAGTATTGGCCCAGAAACCCTACAGCAAAGCCGTTGACTGCTGGTCTATTGGAGTCATCACCTACATCCTGTAAGTCCCTTCCTAGTAGGGATGTCATTTCTAAGAAACTGATTTTTGTACTATATATATGCTCCACAAGTGAGCTGGACTTTAAACAGCACTGCTGTTTACAGAGAGAGATAAACGGATGCCAAGTTCTTAATTTAGAAAGCTAAAGCTTGTGTTTGTCGAAAGTGACAGATTAGCAGTTTAAGTCAGCATGAGTCACTGGTTCACCAAAGAAGTTTAGCTTTGCTGTTTAAGGTCACACAGAGAGTAAATGATGTAGGTCTTTCATATAGACGGCGCCCCCTGCTGGAAGTTTTCATTGATTTATTTTGCTGTCTCTTCACAGTCTCTGTGGATATCCTCCTTTCTATGAAGAAACCGAGACTCGTCTGTTTTCTAAAATCATGAAGGCACAGTATGAGTTCGACTCGCCCTTCTGGGATGATATCTCTGAATCTGGTTAGCATCCCATCCTTCCCTACTGTTAAATCATCCCATATGATTCTGTAAAACACACCTGTAACTAGAAGCCTTTAACCTTTAATGTATAAATATTATCTCTCTAGCAAAGGACTTCATCCGCAACATGATGCAGAAGAATCCTAAGATGCGTTATAATACAGAACAGGCTCTCAGACACCCCTGGTGAGTGACCGCAGGACAGATCTACTGCTCTTTTAAAGCTTATGAGCCTTAATGGAGATCTGCGTTATGTTTCATTTATGTATCAGACATGTCAGAAATACAAAACAAATGAGACATTGTTGACACAGAGTAAGAGTATAATAAAATTATAGATAGTAGCATAAATCATTTTCAGTGTCATTATAGCTAACTAAAACTAAAAAATTAAGCAGAAATAAAATAAAATATAAATATTAGATGAAAAACTATTAAAAGTAATGTTTGGTAATTGAAATGAAGCAGAAATAAAATACAATATAAATATGAGATGAAAAATTTAAGCCTAAAAAACAAAATTATTCAAAACAAATTTGGTGATTGAAATGAAGCAGAAATAAAATAACATATAAATATTAGATGGAAAAAGCTTTTAAAAAAGCCTTAAAATTTGTACAAATTATTTTTAATCATTGAAATGAAGCAAAGAATAAAATGAAATCAAATATAAATATTAGATGAAAACATTAAGTTTAAACTTAACATTATTAAAAATATTTTTTGCAATTGAAATAAAGCAGAAATAAAATTTAAAGTGAATATTAGATGGAAAGCTTAAAAAACTCAAACTAAAATTAAAAATGTTGCATTTGCAACTAACTGAAATAAAATAAATTGAAGTTCTAGCACTAAAATGACTGAAGCTGAAATAAAAAGATAAAGAAATATAAAATAGAAATATAAAAAAGGAAAACTAATAATTTAATGAGACACTGGTTTCATATTGAGATCTCAGACTTTGACTTTGCAAATCTGAGCACAGTCTGAAACAATGTTGAGATCTCTTCTGAAACTTTAGCTGAGACACATATGAGAGATTACGTGGGCCTTTTCTCAGACTTAAGCAAAAGTCTCCATTTGCTCTTCATATAATCTCATTGCTGTGCGGGAGAAACAACCAGAGAATCCCACAATCCAGAATTGTTAAGATTAAACTGCGCTAAACTTAACAGGAAACAAAATCCTTGTGTTTTCCACCAGCTCTGGTTTTAAATCCAGCTTTGTTCTGCAGGATTATAGGAAAGACGGCCAGGAGTCAGGACATCTACCACTCCGTCAGTGAGCAGATCCAGAAAAACTTTGCCAAGTCCAAGTGGAAGGTAGGGTCATGTTTCAGAGCTCGGTTTGTCTCCTGTGGTTTAGTCTCAGTTGGCTTTTTCAGATGACCTCTGGCTTGATTACACAATTTAGCTTTAAATATGAGTGGCTGATTTGCTCACCCGTCTTGCCTATAATTGCTCCATCTGTGTGAATGTCTGGAACAGACCAGTTTCAGCAATCTGATTTATACTTTGAGACATTTAAAGCGGCACTAAAGTATTTTCTTGTAATCAAATCAGCTGCCTAGAAAAAGATTTATCTACATAAAATGGGTCTCCTTCTCATGGTCTCCACCATGTTGAGAGGAAATTAACTTAAACTCTGACACACAGGTCAGTCTAAATCCCACAATGCAATGCAACACACTCAGTTTGAGCTTCTACTACTACAAGTAAAAGTGATAAGCTACCAAATCTTAACACATGTGTACACAAAATTAAATTAAGATAACCATTTTATTTCAAACATGCTGCTTTTTGAATTAAACATGCAACCCGATGAGGTCATGTGACAATAATTTAGCATACTGTTAAAACATTTATGCCTTCTGTTTCACATGAAATTTTTTTTCACTTTTTTCCGCAAACCAAAAGTGACAGTAAAGACGTTTAAAAATGTTACAGTTTTAAGTTAGTTCAAACCAATGTTCATTTAATCTTTCTATTAATCAAAAATCCTGAACAAATGGTATCACAGTTAAAAACAAAAGCTGTTTTCAACATTGATAACAATCAGAAATGTTTCTTGAGCAGCAAATCAGCATATTAGAATGATTTCTGAA
>JAFVLL020043016.1:0-25202 GCA_021397915.2 Tor tambroides
ATATTGAAATAATATATAATAAAAAATTAAATTACATAATCTTAAATTATATTTTATTATTAAATTAAATTATACAATAAAATTAATCTTAATTATTATAATCTTAATATTAATTAATCTCAATTAATAGTCTACATATTTAATATTATTATTATTTTATTTATTTTAGCATTTTTACTACTGTACAAACAGATTTTTTATTTGGAAAAAATTAATATTTTTATTCAGCAAGGACATATTTAATTGATCAAAAAAGATAGTAAAGACATTTATAATGATACAAAAGATTTATATTTTAGATAAATGTTGTTCTTTTGAACTTTCTATTCAAAAAATCCTGAAAAAAGGTATGAATCTTCCCACAAAAATATTAAGAAGCACAAAATTACATTTTGAAATATATTAAAATAGAAAACAATTATTTTAAATTATTCGTAATAATATTTCACAATTTTGCTGTATTTTTGGTTTTTGGAAAAAAAAATGCAGCCTTGGTGAGCATAAAAGGCATCTCGAAAATAAATAAATAAATAAATTAATTAATTAAAAAAAAACATTATAACCAAACCCCAAACTTTTGAACAAAGTGTATTACATAACAAACTCAAGAGCCTCTACCTCAAATTCGTATTCACTTCAGAGTACAATTACATCACATCCTTATATAAAATGTTTTTGATTCGGGACAACATACACCTCGGGGAAAATAACCTTCATTCTTTGTTCCTAAAAGATCTGACAACATAACTTTGCGCATCACCGAAACCAGCATTTAATGTGACAGACTCAAACTTTTTTTGTGGAACTAAATTAATCTTTTCCAAAAATAACATCAGAGGCATTGTTGAAATATCTTACGTCCGGAGATTAAAATAAAGGGATTATGAACTGGTTGGGTAAAAATAATCAGAGCTTTGTTCTTAGATTTCCTGAAGGCACTGCAGGCTCTTGATGAGAGACAGCAGAATCACAAATGCTGTTCGGCTCTCAGTGACTACACAATCCACACTATGATTATTAAACAGTCATTAAACAGACATAAGGAAAGACATGCTGATTGTATTCAAACATGAGCTATCTTTCATTTACACACACATAACCAAATTTTTTGAAAGGCTGCAAAATTCTGTTCTGTATTATTACTAGTATTTTTACTAGTCCAATAGAAAAGAGTCAACCCTCAAGCTCAAGTCCCTCCTTGAATGTAAGTCTATGGGATTTTTCCACTTGTTTTATCATTCAGGAGGCTAAAATCTCTTTTAGAAAAGTAACAGCAACATTACATTGAAGTCAATCCTAAATCCTTACCTACATTTCATGGCTTTGTATTTCAGTGCAGTTATAATCATGGAAATTATATCAGTTTTTCTTTAACTGGCACACATGCACAACTGCACACACACACAAACTACTAGACTGCACTGAAAAAAAGTCTCAAGCATCTGTCAGGCCTGTGGTGTGTTACCCAGATGATTGAATTATTTACAGCAGTGAAACTTCAGCATAAACTTTTTCTTCAGCATCATCATTTTCATCACCTTGCAGACACTGATGAAACACATGTTTGAGCAGAAGCCAAGATCAGATAAAAACAACTCAAGCCCTAAAGGGATAGTTCACCCAAAATGAAAATTCATCATTTAGTCACCCATGTCGTCCTAAACCCGTATGACTTCTGTGTAATGCAAAAGAAGATATTCTGAAGAACTGTTTTTGCCAAACAGTGAAAGTCAATGGGGTCCAAAACAACACTTTCAAAATGTATGTCTCAAAATATCTTCTTTTGTGTTACACAGAAGAAAGAATGTCATACAGACCTCTTAAAAGACACTTTTTGTTATGGTGAAGTACTTTTTAATAATGTCAAGAACCATTTTCCACAATAAGAACTTACATTTTAAAAAATGCTGGGTTGTTCCAACCCAATTTTGGGTCAAATATGTACTAACCCTACTTTTGGCTTAAATTTTTGTGCAATGTAAAGGTCCTTTCACGCCGAGTCCGAAATTTTCATCCAAAGTTTTTGCAAGTTAAAAAATAAATACAACCTCACGTTCTGTCAATCTTGTTCACACACTGCCTCTGAAACTTTCGCCCATCATAAAAAAATTTGGATCGGGTTCATTTTCTGCGTTTTTCGCATTTGTAGCAAGCATTTTGAGAGGTGTTTTGATGCATCTGACTGTGTGCAAGGTTTGGATGACGAATGCGAAAAAACGCATATGAAAATTTCGGGACTTTGAAAGGACCTTAAAGGTTACATGGATGTTAGAAGTTCTACATGGCACCACAGATGCCAATAAAGAATCTTTTTTAAAGAGTATATTAAAAAAAATGTGATATAGACAGTGGGAATACCAGATGGTAATACTATGGTACTTTGATATATATCATGATACTAAATAGTTCTATTCATTTACCTTGGTATTTAAATGGTATTCCAAGTTGCTTCAAAGAATATCATGGTATCACACGGTATTTTTGGAGCTACATTTACACTCTTAAAAATAAAGGATATTTATTGGCATCTGTGGTTCATCCATGGAACCTTTGCAATGAACTTTTTAGTAGAAAAGATTCTTCAGAATCTAAAAATGTTCTTCAGACTAAGAAACAAATGGTTCTTCGAGGAACCCAAAATGGCTCTTCAATGTCATTGCTGTGAAAACCCCTGTTTGAAAGCCAAAATAAGAAAAAGAATGTAATTTGACTTACAAACACGTCCATTAGCATGTGCTCCAGAGTTGTTTCCAGGTCATCAAGTCTTGCTGCCAGTGTCATGATGGCTTATGCAGTCAAACCAAAACACCTAACTCAACATAAACCAACGACAACTTCAAATATGAGGAAAACAAAGTAGTTTACATCAAATGTCTGCACACTACAGCCAAAATGCACATCCACTTTCCAAAAATCTGAACATCCTTAACAAGAATGTCGACCCGTCCACATGCAATGTCCAAATTCTAGGATAAACTCCCAGTACTGGTCCACACCAAATAACGTCCCTTAACTTTGCTTCTCAGAGGTCCGTCCCAGTCCAGAGTCTATTAGATTGAGCTCCACATCCCAGAAAAACCTCTAATTGCATATGTGTTTGCAGCCACGTGAAGACCTGGCTCAATTCTCCAAAGTCTTCACCGTATGACAACCACATGACACGTCTAAGTCTCTCATACACTTCCTCCAGCCGTTCACACTCTCACACGCAGGACATCACTGAGACAAGAACAGACTGTCCAGCTCACTTCACATGGGGACAAAACTTCATTACTGAGGATGACCAACCATCTATGTGTGTGTGGAACAGTGTGTCCGCCTCTTCCTGGGGGCAGTGGACCCACAGTAGACCCCATTGTGCACCGGGACCCATGAGGATGAGGAGGACCTGCGAGGGTGTCTGTGTCTAATGCCCGTCTCATTCACACAGGCCTTCTGATCAATGCGGCTTTGTGTTGCCCATTAACGAAGGGCCAAGAATGTCTCCGTGATTCCCCGGCCACAAAACAAGGCAGAGTCTCTGCAACTTATGTAACTGATTGAGAGTTTACTGCTGTTTATCTCTCATGCAATGTGATTAGTGTTCTCAATATGAGGTGCCATCAGAATGAGAGTCCAAACAGTTGATAAAAACACCATAAGTAATGTAAGTAATCCACAACCTGCGTGTTTGTAATAAACAAATCCATCATATAGACATTTTTAACTTTTAACTTCCAGCTAAAATATGAGACCTCTAATATTGCTTCCTCCTTGTCTGAGGAGAGAAATATGCACAGATTAAGCACCATTTACATGCAAGAACAGTCTAAAACAGTTTTGAACAAATGTATCTGTGGATTTTAATGTGAGAGGACAACAGGAGATGAACTTTTTCACTGGAGGAAGCATTATTATGAATTATGGATTTTGGCTAGAAGCGATGGTTTAAAGTTAAAATGATGCATTTGTTTCTTACAAACATGTAGCTTTTCACTTCACAAGATGTTAATTGATGGACTGGAGTCGTGTGGATTATTTGTGGATGTTTTTATCAGCTGTTTGGACCCACGTTCTAACGGCAACCATTCACTGCAGAGAATCCATTGGTGAGCAAATGATGTAATGCTAAATTTCTCCAAATCTGTTCTGATGTAGAAACAAACTCATCTACATCTTGGATGGCCTGAGGATGAGTAACCTTTCAGCAAATTTTCCTTGTGAACTATTCCTTTAATGTGTGTGCAGCAAGCCTAAATGATGAGAGAAAAACACACAGGAGTGTAATTATAAATAGCAGGATGTGACTCCGTTTGAGTCACAGTTTAAAGTTTAGCCAGAAAACACACACACACACACACACTTACAGATGCTAACAGCTGTTGGCTAATCAAACAGGCTTAATCCTGTGAGCATTTGCACGCACGCCGAGTTATTCTAGCTCACCTTGTGCAAATGCGAAGCTACAAAACTTCCCGACGCTGAGGCAGCCATATGCTGAATCAATGATCAAACACGAAATATGCATTCATGCGTGCTTCACACTGGCAGAACTTAATTTAAACTATCTTCTGCATAATGCAAAATGATCAGAGGCCTTAGAATTTTTAAAGAGCTTCTTTTTATAGAGCTGAACACCATAGAAACATTTTCTCATGTGTCTGAATATCATGGAAACGTATTCACTCTGATTTTAACAGCACAAAGGTGTGTAGATCTAAATATAAAAGAAACTACTGATCACTCTTCTTAAAACAATAGTCACAAGGTCAAATAGTGTTATAAAATGTGCCAGGGGGCACTATAGCAGATATTAGCATAAAGGTTCTTAATGCTTAATAACAAGATGCAAGTATATGTACGTGCAAACACATACACTATCATTCAAAAGTTTCGGGCCAGGAATGAATACTTCTGTTCAGCAAAAACAATAATGTGACAGTAAAGATAATGATGCAAAACATTTATAATTTCAAATTGAACATTTTCTAGTCTTAAAAAAATGTCTCAGTTTCCACAAAAATATTGAGCAGCACAACACTAAATCAGCATATTAGAATGATTTCTGACCAATCATGTGACACTGAAGGCTGGAGTAGTGACTGTAAAAAATTCAGCTTTGCCATCTATGAATAAATGACATTTTTAAAATATATTTAAATAGAATGCTGTCATTTTAAATTGGAATGATAATTCACAATTTTACTTGTGTTAGTGTATGTTTGATCATACAAATGCAGTCTTGTTGAGCAGAAGAGATGTTTAAAAAAAACAAAGATACTGACACCCAACTTTTGAACGATAGTGTACACTTACACCATCAACATCATCATAAATTCCAATTAACACCAACAAAGTACAAACCCACACTGCACAAATTATCAGATAAGATGACAAGACTGATGCATGCAAAACACTGACATGCAAAGTGTTGACCTACAGTATGACCTCCGTGAAGATGACAGATTCACAAACTCACACACACCTTAATATGACAATTCATTACATCAAAGACTTGTTGACCTCTTGAACCCAAAATTAAGTGTGGGTGATAATGACTTTTGACCCTGATGAGGCACCTCATATGCAGAGGTCAAAAGTGATTACATCCTAGTATATTTCTGCACATGTAATGTACCTACATTACATATATTGTGTTCTAAACCACATATCAATGCATTTAGAACAACATACACACCTAAACTGCAGGGCAAAACCCACATAGCGCCAGTGAATTTTGCACGGGCAAGCGCCGCTGACATTTGCATAGGCAAGCAATGGTTATGTAAAATCACAACGCCCTTCATTAAAATGATCTTTTTCAATATATGAAGTATGTAAGATAATATATAGTAATATAATCAAAACTGTGGTGCTCCGCTGGAAAACTTTTGTGTTTGCCTACAAACCCACTGAAATATAGTTTTTCCTCATATTAGTTCCATCACAAAAGTTTTGCAAAGTTTCTTGCAGGAAAATGTGAAAGCACTGAAATATAATTTTATTCAGCCCATGTAATTTTTTTTTTACACTTGCCATGTTTTTAGGGGCTCTGTAAAACATAGACATAATCAAGTATGTGCACTTTCTAGTGTATCTATAAAATGCTTTCTTACCATAAATGGGAACATGGTGAACTTTAGTTTTTAGTCCAGGAAGACACTCCTCTTCACTGTCACATGAATTATTTCGTTCTGCACTGGGACTGACTCAAAGTTCCTGCTGTTCATGTTCAATGTCACAGCCAATGTCCTCACCAGAGCACATTTTTTTATTAAGCGCAGCCGTCTGTCAGATTTCCAAAACGTTCTGACCTTATTTTGACTCTCCACATCCATTCAGTAGCATATTAACATTGAAACTCGGTCGCATTTATGGTTCAGAAACAAAATTTCTCTTCAGTGAACATGCAAACTTGACTAGCAGCCACTCTCACATGCTCTTTTAGGCTCAACACACACATGAAAGGAGAAAGACTTAGGTGATCCATTTTAGTCCTGACCTAAAGCCTCTTTCCAGCTTTCCTTAATCGACAAACATCGCTTCCTTAATCTACTACGGTAGTGCTGTTTACAGATACTGATTTTATTTATATATATATACAACCGAGTATAAGTCTAAGGGACTTTATTAGGGGTTCATATGAATTATAATGGTAGTAATGCTTACCTTAGTACATGCAATTGTCCCTAGCAATTGCAATACTCACTAAGCCATGGCTCCAATTACCAACCTGTGTGTTTGAAGCCGTTTCAAATCAGAAATCATTGTTCATCAAAGAAAGATCATGGGGAACGCTATCAGCCTGACATTTACGCACAACCACATGCTCATCCACTGACATCAGGAGTAAAAAGAGCCAAAACATGCTCTCACATCAGTTCTGTTTGATTACTTTTCTTCATCTGTTTAGTGTCTGTCCTGCACTGGGTTAGGTGGGGCATTATTTACACTGGCACATACGCAGACAATTTACACATTTTGCCAACAAAGATCTCAGTGTTTGCACTGACATCAACTTCAACAAAGTGAAACAAAGCCTGAATGGAATTAAAATTCATGAAGATTCTGTTTTTCAGGCTGTTTCTAATTTCTGCATCACTTCCGTCTCTGCCCTCAAGCTGGTTTTGCATTTATTTTTAAAGAGATTCTTTTAACACTATTTGTACTTAAAGTTTATTTGCACTAATTTGAATTTCATATTTTGTTGCTTTTGCCCATCCTATATCCTTTCATTTATCTTTTCCTGTAAAAAAATATGTTTTATTTATTCAATATACATTTGTATAATATTATATATTTATCACATTAGTATAGTATTAGGGTAATTAACAGATATTAATATATTTTTTAATCGAATATTATGATATTATCAAGCTATATTTCAGCTATTATTTATACAAATTACATATTACATTTAAAAACTAAACACATAATGGACAGTTCCATAAACATTGCTGTCTTTTATCATATTGCTAACGCTGTCTTTTTTTATAAAAGCAACTCGAGACCATGTATTAGAGATCTTTTAGCTTCTTCTCTCTCACACTCACCCTGCTTGTCTTGTAAGTGTGTCCACTTTAACCCCTTAAACAATCTTCAGGTCAAGAGTCTAAATCACAAGACCATAAAGTGGTTTTCATCTCAATGGCTCTCAACCTACCCATACACCAGACTACAATCAGTTTAGGCATTACTACTGTTCATCCTGTAGGCACTGTTAGTTCTAATCAAACTAACATTATACACTTTTAAAATCATCCACCACACAAAAATATCCATGAAATTGAGCATTCCAGAGTATACAATGCATTTTTGGCACAATTAAATCTCACCTGTGATGTCAGTCAACAAACCACAGATTGTGAGTGTGATTTCTGCACTGTATGTGTGTGTTTATGTATGTAATAAAGGGCTTTCTGTATTCTCTGAGTGTCTCTCTGTGCATCAAGGTGACCTCGACTGCAGCAGTGTGGACTGATATCCTCACACTCTTTCAGTCTTCTATCTTTTCTATATTTCATTCCATCCATACTTTAATCCTACTGATTTTTTTCCCCTTTACTCTCTACCTTTATTTCATCACTGTGTCTACTACCCACAATGCTCTACTTTTCCACCTGAGTCAGCGTTGGCTGTCTGGCCTATATAGCTTTCTGCTTTCCTCTCTCAAACACACATACACACACACACACAGACTCAAATGCCCACACATCATCGATGGGAATCTCTCTGATAAAGACGCAGTACGGTGAGTCACGAGTCAGCATTTTCTGCCCTACTAAACTCAGCCTAGTTTTATACTGAGAACAGCCATAATTCAGAGAGATTCAGTGTGTGTGTGTGTGTGTGTGTGTGTGTGTGTATGTGTATGTGTTTGTGTGTGTGTGTGTGTGTGTGTGTGTGTGTGTGTGTGTGTGTGTGTGTGTGTGTGTGTGTGTGTGTGTGTGTGTGTGTGTGTGTGTGTGTGTGTGTGTGTTCATCTGATCTTTAACTCTCTCATCTAAGTGACATTCTGGATCACATAAATCAATTTCATGCATGAGGTGAACCAAAGATCCGTGTTCATAATCAAGTGTGTGCGTAAATTGTGCCTCCAGTCATTCAGCCACTGTAAGAGATCCAAGCAAAACACTGACAATTAAATATTCAATCATGATCACCTAAAATCTCATTGAGTCGCCAAGCAGAAGCAAGTGTTCTGCATAATAACAATAACAACAGCAACAATTATAATTCATGTACTCATAAACACTCAGTGAAGTATGTAATGAGGAAATGTTTCTGAAGAAAAGATAAATAGATAGATAGATAGATAGATAGATAGATAGATAGATAGATAGATAGATAGTGAATGCGTGCAATAAACATTATCGGATGTCAACAGATTGACTTCAAAGGAAAAATTTCTAAATGTACTTAATTATAGTTTTTATTCCTTTATCTGCTGTAGCTTTATTATTAATACTTGTACGTCTAGTTTAACTTCATTTAACTGCCAGTTCACCTGCCACTGCTCCTAACTTCTGAATGATAACACCCAGTAATTATAGATATGTCCTCAAATGCTTGTGTACTAAAGTAAAAACAACTTCAGTGCCTTGGATTGTCTCCGACAGCTAAGCGTAAAAAAATATTTTTGTGATTTTCTTTACAGGATGACGGTTATACAGACTCTAAACTCCCATTCTAAATATTGTGACAATGTATGGGCAATTTGCAGATCAGTGTCTCAAGAGTTTGGCTGGTCTCTGTGTTTCTTCATGTTACAATTTGAATGGAATGAAAATGTTTCTGAGGGAAAAAAAAAGCCACAATGCTATAAGATATACTGCATTGCATTCTGCTCCATGTGACAATATAGAAAGTGGAAGTAGTAGGCATTTTGTACTACAGTATTCATGTCACTGTTTCCTTCACTACTTTTTCTGCTGATTCTACAGCACCATGCAAAATAAATCATATTTTACCTGAGCTGCAGTCTGAATTTACTGTGATGAGATAAAAACAAAAAGAGTACTGCTAAATTATGGTACAAAATCCCCCCACATTTTTTTATTCAGTTTTACCTGCTGACTACACACACCCACACACACACACACACACACACACACACACAGAGTGAACTGTGTGAGCAGTGTGATTCTATTTAGTGATTCAAAAACATACAGTCCAAGCAGTGTAGTCTGATTTATGAAGAAATGACTCTTATGAGTCTCCATGAGTCAGCTGATTCTTTTAATGAATCATTTAAAAAAACTTAAAATCACACTGATGAATCCTTTACTGAATGAACATCTGAATCACTTAATAAACTGCAAGTTATCAATACTTTCAATCAGTATGTAATCAAAACAAATCTGATGTCAAACTCAAAATGAATAAATACATAAAGAACCAAAAAAAGGAATTTGCATTTTGTAATACTGTACATCCCATTAAAACATATTATGATTCAAAAGTTTGTGGTTTGTAAGATTTTTTAGAGTTTATAAAATAAGTCCCTTATGCTCACCAAGGCTGCATTTATTTGATGTTAAAAATTATGTCATATTATTACAAGTTAAAGTGACTTTTTTCTATTTTCTCACATTTTCAAATTTAATTCATCCTGTGATGGCAAGTCCGAAATTTTCTTATTATTATCAGTGTAGAAAAGAGTTGTGCTGCTTAATATGTTTGTGAACATCATGACATATTTTCATGATTTTCTGATAAATATACAATTTTTATTTGGTTTTATTTGAAATAGGAATTTTTTGTAACATTGTAAATATCTTTACTGTCTTTTTTTCACTCAATTAATCTTTGATGACTAAAAGCATTAAAAAAAAGCCTCACTGACCCCAAACTATTGAAACCTCACTCAAAAGCATCATCATCATCATAATCTTTGTTATAAGCCCCAAACTCAAATCCAAACATGCTTGTCTCCTCCCACAACAGCTCATTATCATCTCTCAGCGCCCTTCTTTCTCCATCTGTCTTTCTCTCTGGTTTTTAATGAGCGGGTTCAGGTGTGTGTGTGTGTGTGTGTGTGTATAACGAGTGATGGTGTCCAATACTGCACTTTGTGTGTTGAGCTGTCCTAACGGGGGAGATGCTAACATTTTATGCCTCAAGCCTTGTGAATGCATGATGAATTCACTCTGGCGTTTCTGCAATGTCCTGCTCCAAAGTTGCTTTGCTGGCAAAATAAATATGTAAATTTCTGCTGAACTTTTGCCGTTTTTCATGTCGGGATACCTGCCTGCGGTGCTGCAGCGTTTTTTATAATAATGTCAGAGACATCTGCGTCTCTGTCTGTCTTTGGAGCCGGACAGTGGATTCATATCAAGGCCTTTTGTGTCAGAGAGAAAAAAGACAGTGAGAGCAAGCGAGATGTAAAACCAGCCATGAAAATGTCAGCCAGCATCACACGAGCGGCCTGGACTTGCTTTGCATTACCATATTTCAATTTCAATGACTCTCACTCTGTAGATCAGTGGGGTGTCCCATTTGAAAATGATACCTTCAGGGACCTGCCAATCAAATCACCAGGTGATCCGTATCAGGGTGACGCACACCCTTCCTGCAGGGGGACACACATGCACATGTTATAGAGTAATGAGCAATGAGCAAGACCCATGAATAAAACCAGAGATGTGCGAGTGATCTGGGGAAGGGGGAGTGTCTAATACACCCACCCCATCTCTACATCACCTATAATAAAGCCTAACCTAAACCCTTCAAAACACAGACAGGCTTTGACCTCACTTACACACATTCTCCCAGCATGCCCTACAGAATGACAAGATTTTACCTGCATGAGTACAATTCTTAAAATTCTTTGCAACGCAAAGCTTAAAGGGATAGTTCACCCAAAGATTTAATCATTTAATCACCCTAACGTTATTCTAGACCTCTATGACTTTCATTGTGTGGACAAAAACAGTTAAAGGTTTCATCAAAATATCCTCTTTTCTGTTCCATAAAAGAAAGAAAGTCATACAGGTTTAATGACATAAATAAATGATTTTTTATTTTTGGGTGGACTGTCCCTTTAAGAACATGATCTTAAATTTTAGTTTAATAATTTGTACCACATTCATGTTGAGAAAAAAGATCAATTGTTATAAACTGAGGTTGTGCTCCCCTACTCAGGACTCAGGATCAATGAAACCATGATTTAATTAACAAAATTACAACATCAATGGAACAAGATTATATCATTTATTAGGAGATCTGAAGAAAATTACCAAGTAAAATTCAAAATTTATCCTTAATGAGGCTGACTGTGAATACTGATTTTATAACATGAATGATCCACATGTGCAGCAAATACATTTTTGTTTTATATATAATGTTTATTTCAGCTAGTTGCCAAAGCAACATTTCTCAATTCAAATTTAGTTTAGCTTCATGTACTAAAATAACTAAAACTAAAAATGGAAATAAAAACTAATAAAAACTATACACATATAAAAAGAAAAACTACTAAAAATGACAAAAACACAACAAAATTACTAAAACTAAAATGAAAATGGAAAATAAAAATAAAAATATTTATTATGCAGTATAAAACTTTACTCACTTTAATCAATATTCTGTAATAGTATAGGTTTTAATATTTTTTCCACATTAAAGTAATACATTAAAACTGTGTGTGTTAAATATTAATATTAAATGCTAATATTACATTTAAAAATAATAAAATGTCATTTATAATCCATATTTTATATATTTTTATTCATAAAAAAAAATTATTTGAGCTATTTAATTTTACAAAAGCATGTAAAAAGAAATTAAAAATAATTCTATCAATTTGTTTTAGTGCACTTCACTAAAGTAGTCCAAAGTTCATAAAACAGCTAACTTATTTTTTTGTATAAGAAATATAAAGCAACTTCATGAGTCAAATCACAGCTGTACTAATTGCAGGTGTGTGATATAGCTTTTTTTGTTTTGTTTTGTCTAGACAATGAAAGAGAATGAACTAAATTGACAATGGACTAAACATGTATGAGCGAGAGGGTTGTGGTAGCTGGAGCAGTGCCTGTGTAATTATTAATCATGGTGCATCTCTCCAACACATGCTACACCCTGACAGATGCACGGGGACAGAGGGCATCAGTTACACACACACACACACACACACACACACACACACACTTATCCTTTTAGCCTCTTTTTTTAGTAGGTGTACCCCCACCTCCCGAACAGACACGCACACACACGACCGATGTGATTTATGAGAGTGTGTCTGGACTGGACCTTGTATAAAACTAATCTTTAACGGTTAATGAATAAAACAAAAGTCATTGTCAGAGAGACACGGCCCTAACCTCTCCTACTGCTCTCTCTCTCTAATACACACACACACACACACACACACATATACACACGCTCAATGTCAGGCATTAAAAAGACGGATGAGCTATAAGTTGTGTTTGTGTGTGCATGGATAGAGGTAACAGTCCCACATTGGCCTATGAGTGTGTTTTTTCTATTGTGTCAAATATGCAAAAAACAAAAACAAAAAAAAACATGACAATGTATGTACTGCTTTACAGTAAGTCAATATTAAGAGAAAACAACCTCAGCTAAGGTTTCATCAACATAACCATCATTGTATCATCTTCATCTCTCCTCCTTGCATAAAGTGAACTTTCAGTGGAGCTGAACCTCAGGAGGGTCATCTGTCACCTGACCTGTGACCTTAACCTCCACCCTGACTCTGACCCCAGACCAGCAGACTGTGTCAGCAGTTTAAGCACACGCTCATGAGATTGAATGGATGTGTGTATTTATACTGACAGTCTGCCAAATGCTTCAAGACCCTGCTTCAGGTTGATGAATTTCTGCTTAATATGAAACTGCAGAGGTTATTCTGTGTCTCCTCCCTCTCTTTACACCGTGTCAGCGATTTAGAATTAAATTCTAGCATGTTGCTTTCTACATAGTGTACAGTATATACAGAATGCTATATAACCATATGAATCAATAACTAGAAACATTTCATTACATGTTTAATTCAGTGGATGGCTATATAATTATAATCTTGGAAACATACAGTACAAACTTTGAGTATAAAAAATGTATATGTATATGTATATATATATATATATATATACACACACACACACACACACACACAATTATATAAGGATGCATAAAATAAATGGTAAGATAAAGGCTTTTAATTAGGGCTGCAAAACGATTAGTCGCGATTAATTGATTCAAAATAAAAGTTTGTTTACATATATGTGTATGCATATATATATTCATAGCAAATATATTCAGTATAATAATCATTGATAATAATCAGAAATGAGCATCAAATCAGCATATTATAATGACTTCTGAAGGATCACGTGACACTGAATAGTGGAGTAATGATGCTGAAAATCCAGCTTTGCATCACAGGAATAAATTCAAATAGAAAACAGTTACTTTAAATTGTAATAATATTTCACAATATTACTGTTTTTACTGCATTTTTGATCAAATAAATGCAGCCTTGGGGAGCATAAGAGACTTCTTTCAAAAACATTTAAAAAATCTTATTGACTTCTGTATATTTGACTGTATATTTCACATTTTTATTCAGTTTCTATGTAAAAAAAAAAAAAAAAAAAAAAAAAAAACATTTGGCAAATATTCAAATACTGAGTCAAGATGGAAATGTTAACATGGCTAATATTACTTCCAGTTCATTCATATAACTGGAATTGGAAAGTCAAATTTGAGTGAATGGCTTTATTTTATACATTATTCTATGTAGAGAAATTTAGTTATCTAGTAATCATGCAGATCATTTACATAATGTGCTATACTGCAAAACTAGTATGCCATTCCAAATAGTATATGAAAGCCTGAATCTGTCTGCATTCATCTCACAGCGCCCTCTCCTGGCCACTCATACCCCCACACTGAATCTAGGTCATATTTGCAGCTAGCACTCAGTAATAGTAACAGTTTATAGAGTGAAAATCAGTCACTACACCCTTCAGAGCTCATTTGTCTCTTTACAACATGAGTTCTGCCTCTTCCGAGGAGATGCCGGGAGAAATCTGACATTGCGCCTGCATCCCGGAGTCATCCAGCTGTGCCCTGCAGCATGTGTGTGTGTGTGTGTGTGTGTGTGTGTGTAGAGACTGACTCAGGGCAGTGACTGTGAACATGTTACAAGATTAGCATCCGCTCCCCCAGAAGCATGTAAATTTAGAGGAAGGAGACAAAAAGGAGACTCTTTTATTTTAGTTCCTTCAGTCCTCCCCTTAATCTAGAAAAATGAATTAGTTTTTGAGTTCAATCTCAAATCTCCTTTTCTCAGTAAACACAGGCACAGCAGACTTTGATCACACATGACAGAACGCACCTGTCCTGTTACATCCCAGATCAGGAGCAGAGGATTATGGGCTTAAAAGCGCTTTAAAGACAGGGGCTGTGTCCTAACACACGGCTCTCGAACGCGTCTGATGTCCAGGGCATAATATAACCATCACAAATGAGAGCTCTTCAACATCTCAATTGTTTCTCCAAGACAGAAATGAGATTAAATAGAAATCAAATGTTGGCTTGAATTTGCTTCTCAGGTATTTCTGCTGTGAAAAAGACCCAGGTCTTCTCACACATTTCCTCTAGAGATCACAATAGTGTCTCAAACTCAGATCGGCCAAGATTTGTAAGTCGCTTTGAATAAAAACATCTGCAAAATGACTAAATGTAAATGTAAGATACCAGTCTGGAATCAAAAGTCACCAAATTATCTGTACTGCTTTTGACATCCATTTTGTACACTACTGTTCTAAATAAATAAATAGGTGACTTGATAAAACATACAAGTTGTCACTTTTTCCCTTGATTAATTATTTTCTTTATTCATTCATAGCTATATTCTTTTAAACTTTATTTATTTATTCCTTCACTTATTCGTTCACTCATTCATACATGCATTTATTTCTATATTTATTTATACATTAATTTGGTACTCCTTACATATGATCTTTACATATGAAATAATTCTAATGTGCTGATTTGGTGTTCAAGAAACATTTCTTATTATTTTCAATGTTGAAAAGTTGCTGCTTAATATTTTTGTGGAAACCATGATATTATTCATTTGAAACTTTGGGTATAAAAAAATTTCCATATTCAGCAAGGATCCATAAAATAAATGATGCATAATATTACAAAAGATTTATATTTCAAATAAATGCTGTTTGTTTGAGCTTTCTATTCATCAAAGGATTCTGGAAAAAAATGCATTATGGTTTCCACAAAAATATTAAACAGCACAACAGTGTTCAACATTGATAATAATCAGCAGTGAGCATCAAATCAGCATATTAGGATGATTTCTGAAGGATCATATGACACTGAAGACAGAAGTAATGATGCTGGAAATTCAGCTTTGCATCACAGGAATATTGTGACAGGAATATCACAATATTACTGGTTTTACTATATTTTTGCTCACCAAGGCTGCATATATTTATTTATTTATTTCAAAATGTTCTGATGAATAAAAAACATCAAAAGAACAGTGTATATTTGAAATAGACATTATAAATGTCTTTAATGTATTTTTTTTGACAATTTTAGCATCTGCCAGGCAAAAATTGCACACCAAAAAAAAGATAAAAAACAAACAAAAACAAAACAAAACAAATGCACACTTCTCCATTTCCTCTGGGATGTTGTGCAGAGCCTACCGGGGAAATAACATTATCACAAGCTCAAGACATTCAGATTTTGAGTTTGCAGGGTTTGATCTGATGTAATTAGATTTTCAAATAAATTTCCAGATCTTCATAATGATGTGGAAATAGACCGGCTGAAGTCTCTGCTTGTGCTTCTTCAGTGGATCTGATTCTAAATGAAAGTCAAATATAAAACCCCTCTCTTTTATGAGAAATAGGTCAGTGCAGAAGATAAGTGGCCCTCACGGGGGGCTCGATCTGGACTTCTGAAGTCCTGCTAAACAGAGCAAAAGAAACATCAGGAAATCGTGTGTGTGTGTTTGTGTTGCACTGCTCTTCTTTTGGTCCTTAAAATAGTCGGATGAATTCATGAAGAACAAAGTGGAAATGCTCAGAGGAAAACGGGGGCACACGCACACATGGGACAAAAAACAAGAGATGCACTTGATTACTCATTAAGTCTAAAGCTTTTGGGAGGCATTCTGAGTGCCTGAATGTGGGTCAGTCTCATTAAATTGAATTACAGGTGTCTCTTTTGACTGTTGTGTTAATACAGGAGGACAAAAACAGATCCAGATGTGAAAGCTACACTGGCCGGCCTGACCCAGTTCTCCAGGTCCTTCATGAACCACTGTACTCTAGAAGATGCCTGGGAGCCAGAAACAACATATCACATGCAGGACAGCAGCTGTTCTTAGTGGAGGATGTATAGAGACCATAGACTAACTGGGGCCAACAAGCAGCCACCTAGAAATGCCTTAGCAGCCACTCAGAACATCTCATTAAAGGCATACATGCTATATATCTAAGGGTGAGAGACTATGAGGGACTATAAGTGAGAGGGAGAGAGAGAGCGAGAGAGACAGAGAGAGAGAGAGAGAGAGAGAGAGAGAGAGAGAGAAGGAAAGATATTGACTGTCCTCTTTTATTCAGAATAATGGTCTCAGGCCCCTAAGACCCTCCTTGCCTATACTGCAGATAAGGTAACCATTGATTTAACACACACACACACACACACATACACACACACACACACACACACACACACTCAGTTGGAAAGCAGATTACATTTAACATTTGAGTGAGATCAGCTAGATAAAGTAAATGTGTATTTCAGTGGATTTATTTATTAAAACTATGTATATAAATGTCAGTGGATTTTATTTAGAAACTAACAAGACCTTATTTGCCTCTAGACGTACTAAAATTCGCAAATTAGATTTAGAGGTAAAGATTAGATCTAAGACAAGGATTAATGAATGGGTTAAAGGCCAATTCTCACCAAGAGAAAATATTCATCCTATAACAAGACTATTAATTGAAACATAGCATTCATGGGGTCTTATTCACACCAGAGGTGAAAATGTGTTACGTCTGTCTCAGTGTTTAATATGCACATATGAAAAAGAGAGTGTTACTCTGTCCTATAGGTAAATGTTTCAATTACTCATCTCTCCAGTGAAGTAGAACAGTCACATGATGTGTTGTGATGAAATTAAAATCACATTTCTCATGCAAACACAGGAGAGAGAGATCCTTCTGATTTACTAAACTCAGTTTGAATGAAAATACACTATTAAATACACATTAATGGGGAAACAACATGAGAACCTTCTGTCACCAGTCATTTCACAGCACATTATAGTCATATTACTGTAATGCTTTGGAAAATTTGTTTATTTGAACTAGACGAGATGGAAAGTTTATGGGTTTTGAATTGAAAACAGAGCTGAACCTTTTTTGAGTAACCTTCTACATTCAATACATATTTCACTTGGCACTGCTTCTGCTATGGACAGCAATGATGTCTCGAATCGTGCAGCTTGAAGTGAGGTGTAAAAATCTAGAGACCAGGCTGAAAAAAATGAGCTGATAATTATTTTTATGCTATATATTATATACAACATATTACTTTTATATCATAACCAATAACAAATATTTGATGCTATTTTGCAAAAATAAAATAAGTCAATTATTTTAAATACTCTAAATTAATTTTGGACTCACAACACTGTAATGTACAGTATTAACATTAATAATATTAATTAATATTGATTTAAATTAATAGTGATTTTAAAGATTGTTTAAATGACCACATGACAGCAAAAGTAATCTAAATGTAAAAATTTGGGAACCAAACAAGCAAAATTTAAAAATATGCAATTACAAAAAAATCAATAACTGATATGTTATTGATGTACTGTGCATCCCTACTTAAACACACTGCAAAAGCAACAACCTGGCAACCACCCACAACATCCTAGCATCATGGCAGCTGCCAAGTTTAGATAATGCAAAACCTACAGTAGTTGTTTGTGTTGCAAATGCAGTACAACACATGCAAACTCAATGTGAGCTATATTCAGAGCCCATCAGATATCAGAGGAATCGTGACATCAACAAAACGCTGGCTCATGGCACTAACCTGCCCGTCCCTCACTGTAGACCCTCTGCGGACCCTCGGCCCTTCCATTCATGAATCAAAGCACTTCACACTAATCAGCAAGATGAAGACACACTGGAGTGCAGAGGAGGGCGAGTATGAGCGGGAGACTTTCCTGATGATGAATGAGCCATATTACTGAGGGCCTGACTCTGCCCCAATCCAGTAGCCATAATCAAGGCACAGGGAAAACTATATTGAAATGAGGTGTGTGTGTGTGTGTGTGTGTGTGTGTGTGTGTGCGTGCACTGATAAGCAGTATGAATGATGAAACGGTCCCTCTAATGGCCATCTCTCACTGTGACACATTCCCTGTGATGTTAAAATATCCATCTTTTAGAATATTCAAAGAGAAACAACATGAATTAAAACTTCAAGAGATAATGATGATGTTATGGAGATCACATACAGGCATGTTGTGTGTTGAATGTATGATTACATGAGTGGCATCCACCGCGACGCGGCCCTTAAATCATCACCCTGCTGTGTGAAACTGCAGATCAGATGATGATGGCATCCCATCAGCCTGCCTGCTGTTTCTATGACAACTGCTGAAGTCGCAGGGCTACAGTGAGAGAGACTGGTAAAGTGCTGCAGGTCTGACTGATGCTGATGAGGAAGATCACAAGAGTCCTAATGGAACAGAGGAAAGAGCCAACACACACACACACACTCTGAACTCCCGCTGGCCCTCTCCTCTCTTGAGATTTGATAGGTACCACGGACATGTGGGGTAAATTGCTCTGATTTCACGCATCAACCAGGACTTGAGCCTGGCAGCCCCCGGGACTGTCCGAATCTGTGCCTGATCATTATTCAGACACTTCATGCAGTAGCCCTGCAAAGGAAGGGTACAGAAGGAAAAGGAAGAGGAAGAAGACACTGAAGCAAATGAAAAAAAAGAAAAAAAACAAACAAAGATAGATGATGGGAATGGAAATGGAAAAAGGGAAGGGAAGTGAATCAAAAGGAAGTGGAGATGTAAAAAGAAAAGGAAATAGGAAAAGGAAAAGATAAGGAAAATGAAAAGGAAAGGAAAGGAAAGGAAAGGAAAGGAAAGGAAAACAAGCGGAGACGTAAAAAAAAAAGGAAACAGGAAAAGGAAAAGAAGGAAAATGAAAAAGAAAGAAAAGTAAAAGAAGGAAAAGGAAAGGAAAGGAAAGGAAAGGAAAGGAAAGGAAAAATGTAAGCAAAAGGAACAAATAAAAGAAAAGGGAAACAGGAAAGAAGAACTGAAAAGAAAAGTTTAAATAAGGAAGAGAAGAGAAGAGAAGAGAAGAGAAGAGAAGAGAAGAGAAGAGAAGACAAGAGAAGAGAAGAGAAGAGAAGAGAAGAGAAGAGAAGAGAAATGAACACTAAGAAAGGAAAGGAAAAAATGGAAATAAAAAGGGAAGCAAAGGAGAAGAAAAAGAAGGGGAAATGAAAAAGGAAAAGGCAAGAAAAGTAAAAACCCAGGAAAAGGACGAGAAAAAGAAAAAAAAAGGAAAAAGATTTGATGATTTATGACTGTCTGTGAGACTCATTAGCATGAGGACAAAGGCGTTTATACAGGAAGGGTCTGACAGAGAGGTCACGGCCTCTGTGTATCTCTCCTCTCCTCGTCCTCTGTCCACACACACACACACACACACACACACACACACACACAAACAAACACACACAGCTTCACTGTCTCACTGCCTGCAGCAGTGACTTAAAACAGGCTGCCAAAGTCTGACCACTGACCCTATTCTAAATAAGACAATATTCTAATCATACCGTTCACACAGTTTACTTGTAGGACAAAGACACTAATATTTCTGCCAAAATACCATAGTTTTGTACAATAGCAATACCATATTATATACAAGCGACTACTGTTAACCATAATAACATGGGATCTCCTTGTAAGACACTTTCAGGATATTTATATTTAAATTTAGTAACTGTGGATTCTAAAACAATATCACAACTGTAGTAGTAACTACAGAAACTGTTGGTATCACTGTAAATTTATAATGGATAAAACTATGCAATGATTTAGAATGTGTAAAGAGTGAAGGTATAAAGCATTTCATTGCATTAGAAACAGACATGACATACCAAATATCAAACCAAACAAATAAGCTAGAGCTTTTTTCCCAAACTATCTTTTGCTCATTTGATAATGATGCCAATACTAAGATCATTGCAAGTCCAAGTAAATGTAACCAAATGAGATCCTGGATCACAAGTCTTAAGTAGCATGGGTAAATTTGTAGCAAGAGCCAAAAATACACTGTATGGGTCAAAATTATCTATTTTTTATGCCAAAACTCATTATGATATTAAGTAAAGATCATGTTCCATGAAGATATTTTGTAAATTTCCTACCATTAATATATCAAAACATAATTTTAGATTAGTAATATGCATTTCTAAGAACTTCATTTGGACAACTTTAAAGGCGATTTTCTCAGTATTTAGATTTTTTTGCACCCTTGTATCTTGGACAAATAATGTCCAAATAATGTCCAATAATCAGTTGTATCTTGGACAAATAATGTCCTATCCTAACAGACCATACACCAATGGAAAGCTTATTTATTCAGCTTTCAGATGATGTAAAAACCTCAATTTCAAAAAATGGACACTTTTGACTGGTTTTGTGGTCCAGGGTCACAAATAAACTCTCAGTTAAACCAAGCAATCATGGATCAACACAACTGGCGCAGTTTCTCGCTGCACTTCACCCAGATAATCACTTCCTCATTAACTGTCTGTAAACTAGCTGCTCCCTGACCTCCATCACTACGACCAGTCAGGTCCCAGATTCATTACTGCAGCAATGACAGCTGGGAGATGGAGTCGACAAACCCGCTTCCAACATGGACACCACCTGCCTGTTACGCTCCAATAGTTTGCTCTTTTACAGGAGAACCAACAGCTTTTTTTTCTTATTTGGTTGAGTAATTCAATCAGCTGTTTCCTAACTCGTGTTCAGGTTTTGACCATTGCTCTCTTCTTTGACCTGGAATATCATACCAGCTGTTTTCCTGTTAATTAACAGAGATGGGAAGGAAACGACGAGGGGATAGAGATGGAGAGACTGCCAGTGGGGCAGATAGAGGTTTGGGCCAAAAAAACTCCAGTCTCTCTCTCTGTCTCTCTCTGGTTTTTGCTTTGGGGGTCTCTGTCTTAATGGGTCCATCTGTTAGTATTAGCATAGGCAGCTGCAATGCCCCTTACCACAGAGACACACACACTAATGACCAGGGCTTAATTTGTGCCGGAACAAGCCGGATCCGGATCCGGCACCTCCGAAATCCGATCCGGCACCTCATTTTGGCGGATCCCCCTCCTCACGCGCCAATGAAAGACGTTTGTGCTGACCTGTAGTGTGCGCATATGAAAAATCCTCTATAATGACCGCGCTTGCGGCACATCTACATTTGAAATAAATAACCTGAGCGAGCAAAAGACGCGACATGTGGACTGCTCTGCTCTCACAAGACATAATGCACGGATCCAATAGCCTATACACATGCGTTTTCTTTCTCAACTGTTCACATTTACTTAAGAAAAAACCTGGATACTCGCCAGGATGGCCATTTTGGCATCATTTTGTGTGTATTTGGCCACTTAAGCTCAACAACAAACTACGAAAAATAACTCAATATGATACTCGCTAGGCGGCATTGGATGTGACCGTGAGCGCTCAGCCTTGAAACAGCCTCTGGAGCGTGCGAGTACCGATTGGTTTAAAAAGACGTGCAAATTATACAGTACATTTTTGTGACGATGCAACAATGACCCGATTTAGCAAGGGACAATTCTGTCAACTGTCCCGAAATGCGAGCGAAAGTCTTGGATCAGCGACAGCGTGCAGCAGCTCGCAATGCGCTGATGTGAAGCCGCTTTGAGAGAGTGAAAGAGAGAAGACGCGCATGAATCACTCACGCTGTTTTCAAATGACTGATTTAATCTGCTAGTTTGTGTGGATTTATTTACTCATATAACCTACTTGCTATATTGAATAAATGTTTGCAGGAATTTCCCTCATTATAAACTTGAAAGCTGCGGGGATGAGTAAAACTATGTGATATACACACAATCCCCCACCGAAATTCTGGACATGATTAATTATAACTTTATTACAGAGATTTGTGAAATAAAATTCCATTATTTTTTAGTATTTAAAAAAAAAATTTCTAGGCCTGGAAATTGCTGTTTCAGAATTTCATGGCTTTTTCAGGTTTTTCATGTACGAACCCTAATAAAAGCAACTGATGCACGCTGTTAATCACTTAAGCTGGCCCACCAATGTGATCAACTGAATGCTCCGTTACCTCTCCCTCCTCTAATCACATGCTGGATCCGTCACCCCGCTTTGTTCCGGGACCTCAAAATTTACAAATTAATCACTGCTAATGACACCACAAACACACACACTAGGTGTGTAACAGACCAACAATCACACATATATACTATGACACACAAAAAATCAACTGTAATCAACAGTACATTTTGTTGAAGTTGATGTAACATTTTAATCATTCACTTACCCTCATGTTTATATCTTCAGTGGAACACCAAAAGAGATATTTGACAGAATGTCAGAGCTGCTCTATTCCATATAATGAAAGTTTGGGTCACTTATAACATGCATTTTGGAATGTAACATGCACCAACAATCTTTAGGGACTTCCAACAGCTTTCCAGCAAAATAAAAGCTTGATGGTTTAACAGTTGAAATTAAATAAATTAAGACAGCCATAAATATTAGCATTATAATTTTACAGTTGTACTGTAAAATTAAATTAATTATATATTACACTTAAATACTAGATGTCATCTTACAGTAAAATATTACAATGCTAATTCTTATTTTTAGATTTCTTATTTTTCTTATATTTTTATTTAGCAATAATAATCACTTTACCATTTTATATTATTATTATATTATTATTATAGTGATGTAGAATCTTTTTTTTTTCGTGAAACTGTGCAGCCCTACAAACAAATGTAAAAAAAAAAAAAGGCATTTAATCTACACATTTTAAATTGTAATTTCCATTTCTTAATTCCAAATTGTGCAGCTCTTAAAAAAAAAAAAAGAATATTATAGCATCAAAAAAGTGTTCCACAGACTTCTAAAGTGGTATGAAAGCTTTGTGTTAGGAACAGACAAAAATTTAAGTCATTATTAAATCTTGAAGGTTACCATTAACTTTAATGGAAAAAGGGCTTCTGGGACGTTCTGCTATAAATATCGTACTCAAAATAAAGTAAGTCAAACAGGTTACAGTGAATAATTGATGACAGAATGAGCATTTTTGTGTGAACCATCCCTTTAACAGGTTGATTTTACAGTTGAGTTTATTAGATAAAATAGAATCTAGGACTGAGGAAATTCAGCATTCTGTGCACATCTTTAACACCCATTCCTCAACTAAAGCCTAACCTCATCTAAAGTCTAATTACACGCACAGACACAAAATCACACACACTCCCTCGGCTCCCTTCAATAGCTTCTGACATGTAATCCAAGATAACATCTGCTCATTGATCTACTCTGAGTCTAATGGAACTGATAGAAATCACCTTGTCTATACTCCTGCACGTCACTTAGAGCTTAAGAACCACTCTCTCTGTGTGTGTGTGTGTGTGTGTGTGTAGGTCAGTGCATAGAAAACCTTATGAGGGATTTTTTTCTCAGTTTTGATCTACTGGCCTACATACACACATTAAGGATACATCTCACACATGAACAATGAGAGATGAGGAAAAGCAAGAAACTTTGTTTATGTTAAGTGTCAAACATACTTAGCTTCATTTAATGGCATATTTTAAGTTGTAGTCTAACATTTCACAAAACTGTTTCACAAAAATGTGAATCTTATATGAATCTGCATTCAGATTTTTCTTCCATTATTGCTCCAGCTGACTTCAGTTTTTGTCAATTAGCACTTCCAGTTCCACTTCCAGATGTCAGTGGGTTTTTGGTTAAATGCAGGAAATAAGGTCTGTGGTTAACACAAGCTCAAGATATTTTCACGTTCTGCAATAAAATACATCAGTAATATCCCACTTATAATTTAATTTCAAGCTTTTATGTGTCTTGAAAAAGGCAATTGATAACAAGTGGCTAAATAAACTACAGAGTTTGTCAGGAACATTAAACATCATCACAGCAAACAGAAAAACTCATCTACTCAACTAGTCTGCTTCCACAGCCTTGTTGTTTTTGTACTTGTGCTCTTGCAATCTAAATTGTACATTTTAAATAAAGCCTGAAATAGTAGAGGCTTAGTGGTGATCATGTGACCGTGGTGTAGTTTGTTTAGCTTTTTATTATTGGCTATTTTATTTAGGCTTCGAGATTCCGCTTTTTACTTTTGGCTATTCTATTTAGGCTTTGAGATTCGCAAAAGTTCTTGATGAAGAAAAGAATCATAAACCTTTGCTTGTCCCAGATCTTATTTTCTGCAATAATCCAAAAGCCAATGGAAAAATTGGTTTATTGGCTGTTTGTCAAGGGAACAAGGGTGATACTAACTTACAGGTTGGCCTAAAAAATTACGTCATCCCTGAAGCGCTCTATTGCAATACACCATAGGATTGTCTTCTCCACAAGG